>JARVGP010000397.1:41300-51480 GCA_029876185.1 Mansonella ozzardi | reverse complement strand
ATCTGCTGGGGCTGGGCCGGCATTTTACCACTCAAAAAAAGAAAATCAAAAAAAAAAAAAAAAAAAAAAAAATAATAATGTACACGAAGAAATCGGGACCTGTTTCGTTAATTCCTGAATTAGACGTTCCGTTTCATAAAGAGACAAAAATTCAGCAATGCACACACAGACGAAAGTAGTGAGATCCTATAATAGAATAATGGTGAAATTGCACTAATCTATTATTGTTAAAATCATCAATAAAATGTTAACTAGCAAATAAAGATTCTAAGTTTGAAGTTAAAGAAGTAATTTATTGATGAGAGCCATAAATTCAGAAATAGATTTCCATAATATGATCCTGAAAAATACTTTTTTTACAAGTTTGTAAAGCATTATCTAGAAAAGCATACCGGATTTTTGAATTGAGAGTTTATCCTCCTTACTACGTCTAACGTTTCTCTGAGCTTATTTGTAGTATCATCTGCTGATATTTCGCCAAGACCTAACATTCCACCCATCTAAATATACATATAAGAAATCTCAAACACGTACTCATATTAATAAAAATTATGAATCAATCACGCTGCACACAATTCTAAACAAAAATAAAACAAATTTTCTTACAAAAGTTCAATAAAAAATATTCTTAAAATTCACAATAAAAGCTTAGCAATCTTTATAAGAAAGCATTTTAACGTTTATTTCATTAATACATCAACTACCTCTCATGATCATTCTCAATTCAGTCATGATCATTCTTAGTCATCTCAGTCATTCAGTCATGATCATTCTCAATCACAAAAAAGATGGTCACATCTAAACCCTTTTTCCACGTACACTGGGATATTTTAATAAGTTAAATATCTTTTTTGCTAGTTTCTGAAATAATATTGCTATCATAACTTTCGTCATCTACTAATAAAGAAATTTAAACAATGGCGTAGTATAACTTCGATAGCAAAACAACTTACTTGTGCCATTAGAGGAGCAAATGAACTCTGCAAACCGACAAGTTTGCCCAAACTATTTTCGATAACCGTTGGGAATTGCAATAACCTTAAAGTGTGACCTGTTGGGGCCGTGTCAAAAACAACCACATCAAAGTCCATTGACTGTATCAGTCTAAAAAAATGTCACATTTTCTTGCTGATAATAAAAGATAGTGAAAATCAATACTAAAATATAGTGTTCTAAAATAGATAAGAAACATAGCACATTCTAAAATAGATAAGAAATGTTTTTCACAAGAACAGGTAGTTAACTAAAAAAATGATTAACATAGTTAACAATGGATATATAATAAGAAACAAAAAGACAGCAATAACTGAAAAGTTCACTAGAAGAAAAGCCTGAAACTAATGCCAAAAAATTTTTTATGAAGCATTTATTACTTCATCATTTGCGAAAAGCTCATTGCTTCATCAATACCTGGAAGACCGCTGACCATTTCTTGCAAAACTTGCCGGCCAAGACTTAACATATCTGAAATATAAACCCAGCATAATTAAAGACTGCTACTTTGGTTAGAAAATAAAGTGAGCTATTAGTCTAAACATTTTCGAAGTTTGCAGTGCGCGTTTTCAAGGAGGTTTAAACGCCCAAAAAAAGAATACCACAACTTGATTCCACTATAGTCGAATTAATCGAAGTAAATAATTGATGCCAGGTTAAATATTTTAAAATACCATATATTTTAATTTTTTTCCTGAAATAAGTAGATAAATGTATACCTCCTTCATTGTTCTCGGTTCCAGGATTAACTACAGAAGCATCATTCCCAAAGTTCGCTTCGATCTCCTATAAATGCAAAAATAGGCAACCATGAATAACATGAATGAAAGAAGAAAATTAAAGTAAATTTGTTAATTAAAGTTAAAGTTAATTAAAGCTGTGTGAAAATTAAAGTTAACAAACCATTGCATACAAGTTATTGAAGCCGTTCACCGCGCTTGGAGTTTTGCTAAATTTTTGTGCAAAAGCATCTGATATATTATGTGCGGGGTCTGTGGAAATTATAAGCACACTTCGTCGTACATATGACAATTGAATGGCTAACGAGCAACTGTAATTAATTCAACAATTAATAGCTTTTAGTAAACGAAGATCTTACAGCCATTAAGCATTAGAAATACTAAAATCCGTAAATTTCGGATATGTTTCTATAGCTTTTGCCATAGTTAATCATGAAGTAAGCTATATCACAAGTTATTATAATTAGTAAGCCATATTATTCAGTAAAACAATACAGGACACACATAAGTTTGATGCATTATTACTTGAAATTGAAATGGAGAAAAACGAAGGACGTAACGTAAAGCAAATACCTGCATGTTGTCTTACCAACGCCACCTTTACCACCAACAAAGATCCATTTCAGTGTCATCTGATTGATCACATTTTGTAGCGTTGGTTCTAAAGTGTCTTCCATTAGCCTAAATATGAACGAAACATTAAAAGTTCATTTCATTTTCTCAATGACTGAATTAAATTCCATTAACTCATTGAGTGTTGCAATATTTTTGTAGATGAAATCATCGCTATATTTTAGTTTTGAATCACACAGCATTCTATTCTAACTTATAATTAATTTCATAGTAAAGTTAATGTTCAAAATAACAAATTTTATGTTCATTAATCTTTTTCAATTAATTTCTATTTCAGGTTAGATAGTTAATTTCTACTTTAGATTACAGAGGAAATCATTGAAAACTTCCTATTCCATCCCAATTATTGCCCGAGATATCTTATAAACAACACTTACTACCTGTCTCCTTTTTCTATCATTACTATAGGTTGACAACACGGGTTCATTGAACGGTTTGCTATGCCACGGGTTCATTGAACGGTTTGCTATACCACGGGTTCGAAGATGGTTTGCTAAATTTTATAGGCGGCAATGTTTGCAATTGTCGTCTGGTTATATCTCATCCCAAAAGCTTGGAAAGATTGTTGTAGTTGGTGTTGTTTTGATGCGAAAGTGAATTCACTATAAAATATAGACAATTGTTCATCTTATCAATGACTACTTAAAATAATAATAGTCTTCCGGTTTAGTTCAAATCAGAGTAAGTTACCATCTTAGCAATAATTGTAGCAAAAGTCAAATAAATAAGTTACTTACCATCTTAGCAATAATTGTAGCAAAAGTCAAATAAATAAGTTACTTACCATCTTAGCAATAATTGTAGCAAAAATCAAATAAGTAAGTTACTTACCATCTTAGCAAAAATTGTAGCAAAAGTGAAATAAGTAAGCTACTTACCATCTTAGCAATAATTGTAGCAAACGCCAAACAAAAATGTTACCTGCTGTAATGGTGATTTCAATTGTTAAATAAGACTCACAATAAACATGAGAGCAAGATCAACAAGATTATATTCTTTATTGACAGCGAGAAAGAATACTTGCCAACTGTCATATAAATCATTGAAATGAAGGCATTGATACCAATAAGTCACTTTGATAAAAAAAAAAAATTATAGGCACAATTAATGCATTACTGAAAATTTACTTTCAATACAAGAAAAAGCCTATCATCGCGCCTAATTCCAAATGACAAAAAACTGTTATTTTAACATATTTACAATTATTCGATGTAAAATTATATGGTAGTATTCAAACATTATATATAAACAATAGTATCATCCAAATATATTATAATATAATAGGATTTGTTAATTCTAAGCAGAACAGTTACCGAGTTGAACTGAACTTTTAAGTTTCTTTACCATATATCGCCTTTGTATTCATTGAGTAAAAACTGATTTTGAATCAATGTTATCAGTATTTTTCCCATTATTTAACATAAATAAATCAGTAAGCGCATATCCAAAGAACATTAACATCATTTAAATCATCACTTACAGACTATTTTGCAATAAAATCGACTTTTTCGCTGGATCTTATACTCAATTTTCTGAAATTTTGGCAAATTAGGATGAAGACAGCAAGAAAAGATTTTAAAGGCAAAAAATAAACTTGAAATTTGAAAAGATTTTAATAGAAAAAAATTACCCGCGACATAAAAAAATATATAGCCATCTCTGATGCATTCAGAAATAACTTCTGTTTCCGTTCGTTCTTCAACTTCACTATCATCGAAATGCATCCAAATATTTTTGTTTAAGTCTCTGACATCACATACGTAATGTCCTGAATGGCTATATATACATATATAATGTTGTCTATACATATATATGTATGTATAAAAGCCACTATATTATTTAGTAAAATTTAAATGATTAATTTCAAAATTAATTATAAATTTAAGTAAAATTTTTGGCATATCACAAATTCTTGTATCTCAAAAAGCGTCATATAAGTCATTGTATTTCTTAAGTCAGGACACACTGTTCGATATAATAAAGAATTTTCAACAATTATCATGTAAATATTTACCATTACTTGGATCATTCCCTTTATGACTGATTACTGCGGCAAGATTGTAATCACACAGCGAGCCATTCTATAAAAAGCTATGTAATACATCTTTCTTTAGAAATGAAATACACTGAGTAAGAATTCATATAGGTAGATCGATGAAACTTTCTTCAAAATTATTAAAAAAGTATGGAAAGTAAACTTTCATAAAAATGAGTAGCGGCATTAGCATATGAAGTTATCAGCTAACATACCGAGATGATGTCAAGAATTGGTTTGTAATAAAAATTTTCATTAATGAGAAAAATGGCATCCTTTCCGCTACCATCATAGTTTTCAATCGGCAACTCTGTAGAAAGAGAAGAAATAAAAAAGTTGAAAAATTCTGAGAAACATTTCGAATTGATTTTGACAATAACAATAACGATTTTAACCTTAACTAAACTAGCTAACCTTTAAGTTCTTATGATGAGATCATTTTATTATGTGCTATGAATTTGTGAGATGGTATCCAACAAAAAATTTTATTACAGAACATTTTTTGAAAAAAATATGTTTATTAAGCAGAGATATCTAATAGATTTATTGACATTTGTGAAAGCTTTTATGAAAATAACAACGGAAAAAGGGAAATTACTATGAGATTTGCCATCTTTTCCAACCGTATACAATGGTCTATACCGAAGCCAATCGCCTTTGAAAAATGTCCAAATTTCAACATCTAACAAAGCTGCAAGAGCAAGAATCTCGACTTCTGTCGCCCATTCGCCGTCATTTGTCATTTTCTTGATATGTTTCTTCCAATCAGCTAACGAAAAATGATTCACTTCGCGAAGCTCATCGTCATATTTCTCTTCAAATTTCACTACCTTAAATTGCAGTTATTAAATCACTGATAATTTATATGTATTATTTAAACAGGAAAGAATGTCAATTACATTTCTTCTAACGACTAAGTGTTCTTCGTCACTTCCCGATAAGTAAAACGCTACGGAGCGGAAGAAACAGTTTCCATCAGCTACAATATATGCAATATTTGAAGGCACACTTTTCCAAAAAAGAGGTTTCGGCTTTTGGCTGCAAAATAATTTTAAGTAATTTTGATTAATCAGTAACTATTTTAAAATTGTGATCAGTTGACTTTTGTTAGAAATTTTACGAAACTATTCAAAACATCTCAAAATATGCACCGAGCTGCTGAAAAATGGTAGCGAATATTTAATTCGGCACAACTGCGCTCACAAAAATCAGGTCGCGGTAAGCAGAATAATGTCAAATAGTTCAGTTTCTGGAAAAGTGAAAAATCAGGTCAGAAGAAGAGAAGAATTATGTGGATTGTGCAAGCTGATACTTTTAATAAATTAAGGTAACCTTTCATAATTTAGTGTTTGAAAGGAAAAGCAAATGTTGGCTCAAGAAAAATTATTCAAAAAATGCAAAGGAAAAACCTCCTCAACATCGGCAATATTTGCAATTGCTAAGGATTTTATGGGCTGTTCTATTTTTTTTTCAAAGTTTTCACCATCGTTATCTTCAATTTCCTGAATTGTTTCTGATACATTTTTTTGAGCGGCTAGTTCAATATATCCCTTAAAAAGATATTATTATAAATTTTTTAAGTGTTTCAGTTGGTTTCGTACAAAACTTTGTTTTGCAGATTAATAATTTTACTAATCTCTCACAATCAGAAAAAATTAATACGTCAAGAAATTTTTCGAATTATATCATATTTCCAACGAAAATGCAATATCGCAAAATGATTTCATTTAGTAGAAAACATTCAAATTAACAGTAGAATTACGCCAAAAATTCTGAATTTAGCACAGACTTACATTTTCTGAATTAATTGAATCACTTGAAGCTAAATTGTGCGGAGGTGTTTCCAAAACGAAAGATACTTGGTCATCGCTATTGATAGGAAGAAGACTGCCAAAACGATTTTTGGGCTGAGAATTTTTTCTGTTGTAAGAAAGTAAACGAATGCACTTTGAAAGCTTCACTGCATCTTTCAGCTTTCTTTGTTTTCCTCTTGATGTTGATTGTTTGAAATCATAACGCTTCAGAAAGATGATCAAACACCTAAAATGTGATATCTTTAACATGTTTAACAAACAAAGAGACACAATGCAGTAGCAAATTCAGCAGTTCAAAGAAAATGATCATTTTAAGTTTCGGCACTTGGAAGCCAATGAACCTTTAGATATAAACCAGATCAAACAATGTGTGACTGTAATAAGTGAGCTTGAATCACAATTGTTACGTCTTCAGGAGTAACCACTAAATTAAGACACTTCCACAGCAAGACACCAAATTGAGAAGACTGTGCTTTGAGCACTCAGTATTGGTAAAAATTTTAAATTCAGCAACTTACTTTGAAAAAGTTCGAAATTCATGACTCATAGTGGCATATTTTTCACTGCATTGAGTACAGACATGTTCCACCACTTCATTTTTCAAGCAATTTTCCAGCAACATTTGCAGTGAAGGCGAGTCACTGCTCCTGCAAAAATTTATTGAAAAAGATTGTGTTGTCACTTGAACTCAAAAGCTTCTCAGTAAGATTTTCAAATATGAAAGGATTTGAAAGAAGATAAGTGAAAGAAAGCAATAGAACTTGCACTTCACAAACGATTTGTATCGGCAGAAAAACTCCTTTTTCATGCAGCACTTGTTCGGTACCACATCTGCAAGAAAATTATAGCATCATCGTTCTATAATCAATGCTTTTCAATCAAGTTATGAGAACAATTTTAAAAGAGGAGTTTGGTAAGGTTGATAAAATTTAAAGAGAGGAAATGATCATATATTTAAAATCATTTCAAAGCTGATTTATTTAAAAAAAAGAATCTGACAAGGAATCTCAAATAAATTTTTAATGGCTATGAAATCTATTACACAACTCAGTATAACTCAGAAAGTTCAACCTATATCTTTAAAAAGGCGTTCGTAATTGTTCACTACCTCACCTTGAATGTTAATTTCAATGCTCATCAATTAAATCGCATAAGATAAGACTTTATATTTCAAGTTTCATCATTTCTTATCAGATTTTGATGTATGGAGTAGTGGAATTCGAAAGAAGAACGAAGCGAACTGAGTTATGACTTCAAGAAGAAACTTCTATATGATCACCATCATATAATGGGTAGGTTTCGAACTTTTCCAAATAGAAACTTACTCACACGTACTCTTATGCTTACTCCCATCCTAAAAGTAAATACTATACAAGTAGAAACTAACTTGTTACAAGCAATTTCATGTTTTAATTCGAAACCAAAAATTGACGAAAGAGACGCGACTGATTCGGATAGATTTTTTTTTTGGCCATTTGTATTGCTTGCAAGTGATTCTAGCTCGGAGTCAATTTGTTCCAATATAATAGTTAAAAATTCCTGCGCATCCTGTAAGCACTGTTATAAGGTTAAGCGCTACAGCGTATCTAATACCAGAAAAGTGACCCTTTCTTTCACTTTCATCTTCTTCGAATTCACTGGAACCTACTGTGCGAAGAATCATTTGAATATAAAAAATCAAAAATCGAATACGCTGCCTCTTGTTCACTCATTTCGAATCGTTTTTCGTTAAGAGATTTGACAACATTTTCCAGTAAATAGCGCTTGTTTGCATTGGTAGCTTTTTGGTAATATTTGCAAAGTTCTTTTAAAGCGCTGAAAAAAAAATCACATCAGAAACGTGTTCATTCCTTTATCGAAGTATCACCAAAAAAGCACAACATATCGACACTCTAAAAAGTCTCTAAAGTTAAGCAGCTTCATTTGACATAGCTTTTGGCTAGCAGTTTGGACTGCATGATTCGTAGCAGTGTCCTACATTGCACAGCTACATTTTTCATCACCTCCTGATAGAAAATCAAGATAATTTTATAAAATTGGTAAATAGTAGTTAAAAAAAAAAAACAACCTCAAGATAGTGCCTTCTGATAATTCTGGCACATTATTCAACAAATTTTTAAAGGCCTCAATGTGAAACAATCCCTGTAATACAGCATTCATATAACATGAGTTTCCAAGATTCACGAATCTGAAAGCAAATTTATTGAAAGATAATAAGTGTAAGACAGCTAAATGACAATGCCTATTTATGTTTTCCTCTACAAGTATTGTTAAAAGTCCTTCATAATGCAACAGTTGAACGATGATATTTTAAATACATGATCTTTGGAATCATCTGATCTATTTCAAGTATAACGGAATTTTCATTTATGTATTAAAATCTCACTTCTCAATCCTAATTCGTTTATTATCCGTTAAATAATTCCTGTTTTTATTGTGACCTGTTCTATTATATAAGTAGTCAGCATTTACATATTCCATAATTGTTTCAACCATTACCCTTTTGGTGAGATTGCATCCGTTCCTGCCGAAAATCGCTCGAAACTCAGTGACAGATCAGGTGTAGATTGTCTGTTATGAGTACATAAAGAAGCATCGTCCAAATCGGTAATTTTCTTTTCCGAATTATTGATTTTTGTAATTATGCTGTTTATTTTTAATAATTTGTCTTCTACTTTTAAATGTTCATCAAAGTGTTCTTTAGCAGGAACATCTAGCAAAAAACCATTGGTATCTTTCATAGCTTCACGAATAGGTCTTTTACTAGGAGATAATAGATAAATGTCAGTTGCAGTAGTGATTTGTTTTCTTTTCTTACGCCACTTTTTCACACGTTGCTTGGTAACCTTTTTGCCATTTTTCCACTTTACCAAATCACTATAACGAATAACGTGAACTATTATAAAATTTATCATTTATCATAACATGCTCTAAGCAAATTATAGCAATATGATCAAAATAGAAATTTTATAAAAAGATTTTGAAAACAATAATAATTGTAACGAGCAGCTATTTTTTTTTTTTTTTGCAATTTTTACAAACATCATGACAAAAATTCACAAACTGTTATTTTTTTTAGAGGGCTATTATATAACAAAAAAGTATGATGTTATTGTAAGTTGCATGGGCTGCTCCAATTCCATCAATTTTTTATGGATATGACAGTAAAAATACAAATGGAGAAACATACCTGGCAACATAAGCTGGTTGTGTCACACTTATCTGCTGAAATGTTGACAACTGCTTAACCAATGTGTGTTTTTGAACTGCTGATTGTTGTAGAACTGCCGATTTCGTGCCATCAAAAAATGGAAAAACAAAAATTACAAAGGATTAATTTATTGAAAAATGACATAAAAATAATGATTTATCAATGTTAAAATGTCCAAAAATTGAATTTAATTGCAAAGAATTTCAATAATATTTTCATTTCCAAAAGAAATAGAATTTTAGACAAATAAAAATACATTAAACATTATGATGACTTTTTAATGTTTGAATTTTTCAAAGCTAACTTATTTGCTTCTTTTGGAGATAACGAAAAGCGTAATAAATTGAGTGACAATCTTTTGGTCTTTCGGTCTTTATCAGGACATACTCGTTGCAATCAATATTTGATTTAAGTTTACAAATCCGAAATGTCAAAGCATTGCAATCTTCCATTCGTTCTAGATCACTTATTTGTATGCATTCCTGAATTCGTACTAAATTTTAACATAATCAAATCAAATTTTGTCAACAATTATGAATTGAACACTTACTCTGAACTTTTTCTAACTGACTAACATAATTTGCTCTAGAAAGTCTCCAACATTAACTCAGTCATTTTCTTCTACATGACAACATATTTGGACTCTATTACATTTGAATTCTATCATTTGGATTCTATTACATTTGAATTCTATCATTTGGATTCTATCACATTTGGATTCTATCATTTGGATTCTATCACATTTGGACTCTAT
>JARVGP010000397.1:0-41204 GCA_029876185.1 Mansonella ozzardi | reverse complement strand
ATTTGGATTCTATCACATTTGGATTCTATCATTTGGATTCTATCACATTTGGACTCTATCACATTTGGATTCTATCATTTGGATTCTATCATTTGGATTCTATCACATTTGAATTCTATCATTTGGATTCTATCACATTTGGACTGTATCACATTTGGATTCCATCACATTTGGATTCTATCATTTGAATTTTATCGTGTTTAAATAAATCAACTTTGTTGATACGAATAAATCCTGAATGAATGAACTAAAGACAAACACAAGAAGAAAAGCAACCCTTTTCAGAGATTCTTCGCCGTGCTCCAAATAAGATATTCGCATCACACTTGCTTTACCATCGTTATACAACTCAACGAAACCTTGATGTAAATTATCCGCCAATAACAACACTTTATCATCCTCCACATTTATCTTGAAATAAATTACATTATCGATACTTTCACTTATTTCCTAAATTTCAAGAGAGAGAGAGAATTTTGAAAGAATGAAATTTAGCTCCCACCGATACTGGCCATTTTGTGAGATACAAAACCATGTGATCTGGATGTTGAATGAATCACTGTAAAGCTTAACAAAAATTAATACATTTAATGAATAAAAATTTAAAAACAAAATTTATTTGCAATAATTCGTGAAGTTATACCGCTGATAAATATACCTGATAAATAAAGATCATGAAATGATAAATAAGTATCAGGTTAAGGAGCTTAATAGGTATGAAACTAAATGCATTTAGTTACTACTATCATAGGTACTGATTTGATCTGTTAACCAAAAAAACCTAAACCCAAAAGAGAAAGATTAAACATTGCTCATCCAACCGTCTTTGTTTCCGCCTTCTTTTTTCTGTATTCATTTTAGTTACACGTGTTTTAGCCTTAATTTGCATAATGATTATCTTGCACTACATTACAGTACATTTAGATGTATGTACATTACGATATTTCTCTCAAAATTAGTGAGATATTTGCATTTGCTTGTTTGTATTATTTATCTCTTATTGATTGACATATGATTGAAATTATTAAGGACAATTTGACAGCTATGCTAACAAAAGCTTTTTCATAAAAAAAAAGTGTAAATGATAATAATTACAGGTGAATTTTTGACACCTGTTTTGATTATTGAAAATGATAGGAAAGAAGAGATAGTTGAGTTTAATTTATTTCGCTGATACAGGAAAACAAAAAATTTTCTCTAATTTTTTGTTTTTTTTTTTATTTAATTTAAATGTGAGAATTGTGTCCAACAAAACATCTGCACTGAAGCAAATGTTTAATTTTGAAATGTCGTCATTGTTGATAGTATGACAAATATTGAAAGATTCAAGCAATTTTGTTTGTTTATTCAAAATAAAGTTGTTGAATGAAAAAAAAAATGAGTGAAAAAAATGTGAATGAAAAAAAAATTTATGCTTAAATGTTTGACAATTCGTTGAGAACTGATATTATATGCATTACAATGATGGGAGATAGTTACTGTTCTACTCATCTATTGCTTGCTAAATCTCAATTTGGGTCACTTTTTTAGTCTTACAGTAACCTTTCAATCTTACAAGTCTAAATTACGATATGCTTGAAGAATGAAATAGAAAAGAAACAGGAATGAATATCAATAATGATTCATATACCATTGAAATGTTACCCCGTCTTATGAAGAAATTTGAATCAAAGAAAAAATACTTACTTGAAGCTAAGGATAACTTTTCTGTTAACTTATCCAGTAGAGCAGTTTTTATAAGAATATCTATAATTTAAGTAAGTGTTAGATTAATTTTTGATTATTATCTCTGGAAGGATAACTTTTCTGTTAACTTATCCAGTAGAGCAGTTTTTATAAGAATTCCTATAACTTAAGCAAGTGTTAGATTAATTTTTGATTATTATTTCTGGAAAGAATTATTTTAAAATGGGCTACGGGATTGGAAATTATTTAATTTATCTTACTAAAAATATCATTAAAATGTTGCAAGTCTTTTGACAGCTGCTTAAAGGTCACCTATCGGTTCAATACATAGAATTCCTCGGATCCAGTTTGACAGAGGTAAAAGTGCTGAACCAATTACTTTCATATCAAGACAATAAAATTTTAAGTAGAGTTTTGAACAAATTTCCTTACAAAAGAAGAAAAAAATATTTCAAACAAGGAGAAGGAAGTAGAGAGAAAAATTCCGCCTAGTTTTCCTAATAAGTTTAACAAAGTTTTGCTTTTTTAGAATGCCTTTCAAATATTGACGAGAAGAATGGTTTGCATATGTATAAACGAAATGAGAAAGTGAAAAAAGAGTGTCTAAGTTTTCATGAAAACTCACTAGTTCTGATAACAAATTTAAGGCTAGCAGAATGCAAAATTACAGCTTTTCTTCTCTAGACAACACCAGAAGTTTTTCGACTGCTTCTACACATAGCTTTGTCGTACTTTTCTTAACATTAATTTTCAGAAATCACCACTGATTTTATAAAATTTTATTTTCTTGCGATTTCTTTACAGAGCAGTTTTTAAGTAATTTTTGTTATATAAAACTAGTTTTTAAGTAATTTTTTCAAAGTAATTTTTGTTTTGTATCCTAAACATTATTTCTTCCAAACTGAACTCAAACATTTTAGGTGAGGAATGTATTTCTGTTGCTACATTGGTATTTTGTAGAAACTTCTGAACCAGTTTTGTCCAATATTCAAAAAAGAATCAATTTTCACGGTAAAAACTAGAGCTCTAATAAATATATCTAATCTTGCATTATGTAGGCTTATTTCATATGCAAAAAAATCTTTTATGCTCTCTTTCATGATTAAGAAGTTTTGGGAATTGCATAAGGGACTAAAAACAGAACTTCACAGTTTCTTCTATCAATATTTGAAATCAAATTATGAAAGCGATGAGAGGTCACTTCCCCCGAGTGACCATTGACTTTCATATTTTCATGATAGTAAAGATTATCTAAAAAAATTGAAACTACTTTAATTGTTAACAATTATTTCAACATTCGGCCAAAAGTTAACAAACGTGTTCTGTTATCTGAATCAAGAAATGCTAGAGATGGGATATTTCCATTCTTTGGCACAACTTGTCCCAAAATATTTACGAACTAGACGCTTTAAATGAGAAGTTTTCGATTTCTATCTCTTGCTATTCAATTTTTTTATTTATAAAATTCGATGCGCTTTAGATAATGTTCTTCTCTTTCAGTGGTTTGTTTTAATTGCATTTTAAGTTTGTTTGAAATAAGATACAGCAGAAAAAAGGAGAAATCAGAAAATGAGAAAATTTTCACTTCAACGCAATGGCCACAATTACCACATTTTTTCTGATGTTTTTAAATTTTAAACTATTTAACTGATAACAATTACTGTCCCATCTTCCGAAAAAATTAATAATTATTTATTGGTGTAATTAAACTGGAAAAAAATTCAATATTTTTAAGCTGCTACAAACGAATGTTTCACACCTGCTTAGAAAATTCTTTTTTTATAAACATCATTGCAGTTAAAAATTTAGTCTTAATTGGAATATCTTGAGCTAGATTTTAAATTCAAGTTTCTTAGCAAGTCAGCTTATTAAAAATATACATGTTAACAAAAAAGATCATCAAGTTCAGCTGTTGCAGTGTAAAAATTTCTGCAGAATAATTGAATAGATAAAAGATGAACATGTTGAAGGAAGTAAGAGAAAAAAACACATGTTGGAAGGTAAACAAACTGTTCATACTTTTAATTGCTTTGATGATAAGTTTTGTTGCTCAGTGATTATATCTCTTATTGTAGTTGTATGAACAAAAAAACATATTTCTTATTAATAAATTTTCCAGAAATTTTAAAAAATTTTCCAATTTGGATTCTTGCATGTTAGTTATTTTTTTAAATTAACATGTTAATTCACGTGAATTTTTTATCAATGAAATCTTTTCGTGACATTTTAATGGACTGACTTTTTTTTCATTCTTGCAAAACTATGAAACAATTATTAAAGCACGGTACTTATCCTAGTTTAAATTTGAAAGAACTTGGAAAAATAAACAAATAAGCGAGACAAGCATACATTATTTTAGCCAAATGAATCAGTAAAGGAATGAGCTTAATTTATTTCACTGATACAATCAAAAATTGGATCATACTGTTTTATTTATAAGTAAATCACATTGAAATTAGAGAGAAGATATTGAATACAAGTTTTAATCCATTCTTTTTTTTTCATGATTTTTCACCCAAAATATTGCCGAAGCAATTCTTCAGCGCAATTTCTCTTTTTTCGGAAGTATTGACGCATGGATCATAATGAGTAGTACGCTGTGGCTTCACGATGTAATGCTTTTCTGCATAGTGTTCAATGATTGTTGCTTCATCGAACAATATGATACCACATTCTCTGCATCTGTAGCATTTCTGTTGTATAATTTTATTATAATCAGATTTAACTACATTTCAACTGCAAAATTGATTTAATCAGAGGATAATGTTAAAGTGATTGCAGAACGATTGATTATTAAGTGTGCTTTCATTTCATCACTAAATTTCAAACAATTAATTTCACTATCATTATAAATTTCTGAGAATTATGGAAACTTATTCTATTATTCAAAAATTTTTATTTTATTACAGATAAGTAATTATGATAAAACATTTATTTGGAACGATGGCATGAAATAAACCTGTAATGGAGATGAGTTTGAGCATGACGCATTAATGACTTCTTTCGTGTTGAAATTTTTCTCATGCAAACCATACACATCAATTTTGCTACTGATTTCTCCTTTGCTACCGCACATATTCTATCAGTCAGCTAAAACAAAATGACTTCTGATAGTAGAGTTTGAAAAAAATTTTCTCATTTTTAACTATTTAAATTCTTTTGATTGATTCAACTATTTTTAGTTCATATTAATTAAAGCAATTCCGTTAAATGAAGTGTCATTTAGAATTTTTCTGCGCAGTTATTATTACACTGTGTTATTGTAATACAATATCTATTACTGTTATCAGCACTCTTTTGATAAGAAGTGCGATTCTGTTAGTTGGTCTTTTCCACTTTACTATTATTATAAATTTCTGCTTGATAACGTCAACAAATAGAGTAATTCAGTACTATTGAAATGTTAAACGTTGTTCTCTTGTGATAAATACGATAGACTAGGAAACATACATCAGAATATGCTGCTTTTGTTTTGGTAATATTCCGCGGAAAACATGTCCGTAACAAAGATATTAGCTGAGCCATATTACGTCGATTTTCATAAGTTAATGATGGATCCTACAATGATACTATTGGAGATTGTCCTTTGCGATGAAGAAAACAATATTTCAATTTGTTCCGTAGTATTTCATTTCATGTTAAGTATGCATTTTTATTAAAGTATTATAAAGGCTACAGAATTTAAAAAAAAAAAAAAAACTTTTTTAGTAAATAAGTTAACCTTGTTGGGATGTCCCTGTCTGATATGAGCATAAATCCTTTCTAATTGGCATTCACTAGCACCACACATTTTGCACCGATATGGCATTATCTCAGCATGACCGTATAAATGAATTAGTATTAGCGAATCGGAATTTTGCACTTTTTGTTCACACATCTGACAGATCAACAAATCCTCTCTGTCATAGCTGAAGAAAAACGGATCGATCGATCTATCCTTTCCTCAAAAATTTTCCCTCAAATTGATCTATCCTTTTTCATTTCCTCAAATGATCTTTTTTCTTTATTTCTTGAAAAGTGTAAAATATCTTCACAGTTATCGTAAATTGAATAATATTTTTTCCTAAAAATAATATAATACCTCATCCGAATTGCTTTAACTTTCCGGTAGAACTCGATTAGTGCCTTCTTCTGTTCTTTAGTATCCAATTTTTCGTCAACACTTTCCACATCTACGTATTGTACATCTTCACCATCTTCATTCTCCACCTCATCGTTATGACTATCGACATCATGTTTAATATTTCTACCTTTTCGTTTCCCATAAATGTTACTATCAAGTTTCTTGATCTTTTCCTGCGATCGATCCACTTTTTTAACAGTTGAGATTTTACTAGAATCATCTATAAATTAAGATTATTACAAATGCAATTATAAAATAAACAGCAAATATTGTACGTAGAATCATTGTTCTGAAAATTCATATTTTCAGAAAAAATTAGTTATAAATTTACAGTTTATTCAAATAATGTCGAAATATTAGTGGCCAGTAAATAAATTTTAGGTAGAGAATTTTTCTCTTGAATTTCTTTTTGATTATTAATCAGTTTAAATTATGTAAACGAAATGAAATAAAATTGTTAAAATCCGGACACTTACATTTTTCTTATAATATAGTACGATTATTTTAATTGGAAGAATTGGAAAGTTTAAAATTTAACAAATGTGACATTGAAACGAACTAGAAGAACAGCAAGGTGTAAGTTGCTTGTCTTCCGGTTTGATCACGATTACTTTAGCTCGCTTGATTACTGTTGTTTGAGTGCTTTCCATTCCTTCTTCATGTTGTTCTTGTTGTTGCTGCAGAGATTCTGAAATTCGTCTTTTCATGATGCGTGAGACCGACGGTACTTGTTGGTGCAATCCCTGTTGTGTTGTCAACTGTGATAATTGCATTTCTTGATGTCGCATGAGATTCTGCCATATTTGCTTTGAAAAAGGTGATTTTTTCTGCGGTTCGTTTACTGCCAGAAAACTCGCCATTTCGCCAGCGAATGGAATATTTAGCAGTGATGTTGTGGAGGACTCAGCTGCTGGAAGATAATTTGTGTTCATCATTGAATTGAATCCACAGAAAGTCTGATTTCTGCAAATAGGAGCTGAGGAGATAATAGAAGGATCCAGATTCTGCATAAAGCTAGGATATGCTGATCCATTTCGTTGCATGGAAAGTAACGCGAACCAAAAACTGTTAGCCATTGTCTCGGGGACCAGGATTTGCTGCTTTAGCAGTTCTAATGTCGCCTGATATTCTTTCAAGTCCAAAATTTTCTGGTCGGGTTGCTGTAGAATTTCTGCCAGTAGCTGCTGTTGCTGTGGATCCATTTTATTCGGAAATGTTTACAGGCAATGAGTGTTTGGATATCTTGAATTATTTATTTAAGGATTTTAGTACTAGCTACAGTATCTCTTATTTTGGAATCTGTTGAACAAGGTTCTGGCACTTTTCTTGTTTTTATTGATGAAGAAATGTTTACTGTTGTAATAGCTCTTCCTCACTTGCAAATTATTTTTGTCCAGAATGAATTGGCTGCTGCTTTGGCAGTTCGCATCAACTGTCTGAAAAGATCAGCTTCAAAATTTTTACATTTCTTCAGTGCTTCAGTTGTATTACTTTTGCTCTATTACTTTAAATTAACATGGTTATCAACATTTTAAAAATTAAGGAACTGTTCTTAATAGATTTGTCAAAAGAAAAACTAGAATAAATTAAGTCAACAATATTTTTTGAACACTGATTTGGCATCCTTGTTCAAGTCATATTTATAGAACTTTAATTAATTTCAAACAGAGTTTCTGGATCAAGGAGAAAATCGTTACTTGCAGACAACTAAAAATCTTAGCGAAGAAAATGAAATATGAAAGAATATATTTGCTAAACCGGCCAATCAAGAACTGCAATGTATTTCTAATTTCCGCTTTTTGCATTCGACACTTTTTGAAAGTTATCACATGGAAATGCTGATATTAGATATATAGGAAATCAACCTGAGTAAATTTTTTGGATGTAATAAGCGAAGAATAGATGAGAAAAATTGTTCGATGGTTAGGCGAAATGTTCGGAATAGATATGTATTAGTATTTTCCACTCCTGCATGTAAATGCCTCACTTCACATTGAGAATCGCAAATATACATTCAACAGCTGTATAAACCCTATAAAACTGCTGTCAATCCAGAAGTTTACTCATGGATGGAAATGGAGCGATCTCCAACTCAAATCAGATAATAAAATTCCAATACAGAGCAAAACGATTTTATAAAAATCATATCAGTAATCAAGCAAATATCTTTTTGGACTATTGAACCTCTAGTCTCTTAATTTGAGTACCTTTAAGTAATCATTAAAAATGCTCCATTCTCATTTACCTTTCTTTGGCCACCCGAAAAATTTTTCAAAATATTTTTAAGCTTGCATGAATTTTTGCACCGGTCACGCAGATTGCGGATTATCTTCACCAGTGCTTTTCACCATCATAGAATGTCATGTTGCTGCTACTGATGAGATAAAATACTTTGTACCTTAATAGATAAATATGTGTTTCGTATTTTGTTAAAAGAGATGACTGAGTTAAATTTGATTGGAACAAAATCAATCATTTAGCGTAATTGTTTGTTTCATTAAAAAAAAAAGCTTTATTATTGTAATTTGAACGGATAATTCTTAAAGCTATTTCACTAAAACTCTTTTCTCTTCTTAAAACAGTGAAGACAATTATTTTGGAGAAGAAAAGTAAGCATTCAAAATATCATTTGCCATTTATATTCCGCATATTTTACAGTTTTCTTGCAATCTAATTTGCTATAAGACAATTAATGAGAACTTTTTAATTATAGTGAAAATGAGTCTAAAGGTAAATATTTGCGGACGTACATATGCATCACACATGTAATACTCAAATAGACACACACACACATACACACATAAATAGACACGGAATATAGACAAGATAAGCATATCAAATATGACAGATATCAAGCCTAAAATCTTCTTCGGTTTAAATAATCATTGGAACAAAAATGATTTCATGTCGCTTTACACAAAACAAGAAAGGCAAGGCGCGTTTTATAATTGTTTTCTGAGGTTGAGTGTGTGCTGTGCATTTACACTTGAGCTGGGCTGGCTGATTTCAAAAATCAAAAATGTAAAAAAACATTTCAAATGTGAATCACTTTTGATGAAAGAATAAAGTGAAAGCAAAAGAGAAAAGCAATCAATGCTTCGTGGAAAATTACAGAAAAACTTTTTTCGGAAACAAAAACCGGAATTGTTTTAGAATCACTTTAAAAAGTTTTTTTGCACTTTCGGAGAGCAATTCTAAAGATCATCAGGTCAGCAAAATTATCTGTTTTTTTGAGGGAAACTTTTTTTTTGCCTTTTAAATCTCATACTACATTGAAAATTTTATTGCAAATAGAAAGAACATAGTTTTTTCCAAAAAGAACATAACTTTTGAGCCCCTCATCGTTCCCTGATATCATTACAAGCAGTATAGCAACTATCCGACTACATCTGTCCAAAAATATTTTTAAACCTGAAAATTTTTCATTATTCAAATTCAAACGAACAGAAAAGAATTCATTATTATGCGATCGCTGCTGGAAATTTAATATACGAATAACCAATTTTTTAGTTCCTTTGCTCCTCAAATTCCTATCGTCAAACGCGTATTTTTTTCGGGAATCATAGGACATGTTCATCTTCATGAAAGGGCGTGAAGTCACGTTCAAGTGATTTTAGATTTTAGTTCAAGTTGATTTTAGATTCTCGCGTGGCAGTTCTTTTACTTACAAGTGATTAGATAAGTATAAAGAAGTAGTTTTAAAGCTTCCGGGTTTCGCCAAATTTCTCTATAAGTTAACTATTTGAATAAATAAAAAAACTTTTTTTTTTGAGTTAAAAAAAAAAACTATGAGACCACAGACAATAACTTTTAATATTGAAGAAATAATGCAAAGGAAGAAAAGCAAAGCAGATAAATTCCAGGACATTATGGACCATCACGCAGTTGACACAGCGCTTTAAAAGAAAATTTAATCCTTTATACTTTTTCTTGTTCCAATTGATTTTCAAGTGTTCTTTGCTAGAGAAACATTGTCAGAAAGTCCCTCTGAGGTAAGTGTCGCAAACAACTCTTTCTAGGCCAACTGCATTTCCTTTCCTTCTTTCTTTACAATCAAGCCATATTTTACCGATAAAATTCTAAATGACCTTTTCAAAACTCAAATTTTTTGGAACAGATATGAAAATTTCCGGGTTTTTAAAAACTAAAAAGAGTTCATTTAGAAGAATAAGATGTTCAAATCTGAAAACGGGTTTAAAATACGCATGAAAATTTCACAGATCGAATTCACATGACAGTTACATTTTAGATAGCAGCGCTTTGTATGCAAATATTTTATTTCAAATAACATATGAAAAAAGAAACATTTGGAGATAATCAAACATGTTCTTTTCGATGAATGATTTATACGGGGAAAGAGATATATTTATTAGAAAAATTAATGTTAAACAACATTAAGTAGCGGGTAAATACAGTTTTTAGATTTAATTTATTCTAATTTTGAACTTTTTTCAGGCAATTAAACCATTGATCAGAAATACAAAAAACAATGGCAAAATGTATTTTAAAAAAACCAAAATCGATTAACAAAACTAAAAGAAAAAGACGGCAGTTGAGAAGAAAGCTTCAGGAATCAAGTGATAAGAAGTTTGATAAGAAAAACCATCATAAATGAAATCAAAAAAATTCAACAAAACAAAATAATGTGAAAATATATTTGTCATCCAAGCGATGACCGGAAATGGAGTGGAAATAATCATGGAAGCAAGCTTTTTTCATTTTCATTTCAATTTCATCGTAATAAATCGAAATTTTGCGAAGAAGTGGTTTTGAAATCATTTTCAATATCATTGCTATGTCTACGATGAATTCAAAAATAACTATGTATAAATTTCGAAATGGACACATTTTGCTGCACTTTCGAATTAATTCAAAAAACTTTCAGATAATAAGGACTAGACTTTTGAGTGATTAACAAAACACTCCCTTTTTTTCTGGACTTTCTTTTCTTATGTTGAGCTAGAATAGGCTAAAAACAAACTGCAGCATTATTGCAGTAATAATAAGACATGTTTTAAGGCTCATTGAGGCCATTTTCATGGAAAACTATCGCTTTTGTAGTAATTGCATATAACAATGACTAGCGAGAATCATAAATTGCCTTTCTTCAAATTTTTAACTTTACGTTAGATTGACAAATTTTTGCAACGTTCTATTTTAGAAATTAATTCAAAACTTGAAATTTTTAATATTTTGTTATGGCAACTGCAAAAAAGTAAAATGATTTATGAGACAGAAAATGCGACAAAGACGGTTTTGATAGGCAAGATCATTTCCATCAATTTTCTCAGTTTCAAATCACGGCCAAAAATCTGTACGATCATTAATAAATCGGAGATTTGTACTGCAGATTGCAATAGAATGCATGAAATGTAATGTGCTGAATCTGTTATATTGGGATTTTGATAGTGCAATGCATACATGCAATAAGGCGACATTGAAATGTATCAAAATTTGATTAAAATAAATAAAAATTGGAAAATTATACAATTGAAAAACATTGGTATGATTATCTATTTGTAAGAAATGCTTACACTAAAGCACTAACGATTCAAAATTGCAAGCCCTTAATTTTTATTACATGGATGAGTGACGTAGCTTCGAGAAAATTATCATTACATGTACTTTGCATAATACTAAGTAACATAAAGAATACATGACGTATGACTTATTGGAATTAAGATTATAGTGAATGATAGTTTCAGTTTCAATCAGCAGATCAAAATTATTTAGGATTAAATTAAAATTTTTCATTAATATTCAAATTTAACTTGGTAGTAAAATCTCTAGGCAAAAATAAAAGCAAACATCTAAAAGCTTAAAGTAGCTAATTAGTTTGTTAGCGAGATCTAGATAACTTGAACTATCCACAACTTATTGATGAACTAATAGCTAGACTAAACAAAAATTACAAATATTTTAAATCCTAATCTACTGTCAGTCTGCGTGCGTTTGAGAAACAAAGCAATTGCAACTATTTTGTCAATCCTTCTGTGCTTTTGAAATGTCTCTTTTTCATAATTTTTGCTTTTCAAAGTAGAAACACATACATTAGAATAAGGAAAAGAGCAAAACTGTATGAAATGTGTCCAAAAATGAAAAATTTTTTTACGAAATTTAATGAATTACTACTGAAAGAAGTGAGAAATTTGTTGTCATCTCAAAATTGAAATGCTCTGATGAAAGGCTCATTGTTGATAATTCCACGTGAAAAAAATTTGCGAGGAATCAATAAAGCAACAGATGACACTAATTTTGCAATCTAGACATGCGGATAAATATATGTACACTTTTTTATCAATGTCAATCTTTGAAGTTTATAAAAGTAAGCTTTTTCTTTGTTGAGTTCATTCTCTTCAAGTAGACACTTTTATTTAAAACAGAGCACAGTGTATGGATGAATGATATATTGACAGAAAATCTTGAGTGACAGACAAAGGCCATACCTTTCGTTTCAAACGAATTTTTGGATTGGTTTCTTAAGTCAATAAAAACCATTTTGCTACCACGCTGAAACTGCTCAGCCTGACTTTTTCATATTAGAAAAGCTAAGAGAATTGATAGTGCTTGTGCTTCACAAATAAGTCAAACGAGATTAAATGCACTGAACTCACGGTAGCTACAATTTAGATTGAATTGGTAATCAGATAAAAAAGAACATTATTTTAACTAATTACTTGAAACAGATTATAACGATTTGATTAAACATAGTAGGAACCAGTTAGTGCTGTCGTTGCTACTGATTTTTACTAATCAGATGCATTATTTATACCTATAGAAGTTCGAACAATAGCAGTATTATTTTTGCAACTACCGGTGCTACAATAAAATTTTGCAAAAAGTTAAAATACTTTTCAAAAAAAAAAAATAATTTTCTGTGGGTATGGGCGGTCGTAGACAAATTTGCAAATGTTTAGAGAAAGTCTAACATGAAAAAAGACAAGAATTGCAGTCAGAAATAGAAATAGTTTCGTACTGTTGCATTTTCAGCGGGTCTGTTTTTAAGGCAAAACTAATCGTTGTTGAAAGATAAAGAAATGAAATGAAACTTAGGAAGAGTGTAGAGGAAAAGAAATCCACACGGATGCAACTGTCTGGCCATTTAAAAAGAAGTAGGAAATTTTTACACTTCTTGATTAGAGCTATGATTTCAAATTCGCTTCCTCTTTTTTTCTTTATCTAAAGAGACAGTGTGAAAAGGCTGTACAAAGTACTATAAATGAGAGAGCACTTTAAAAAGATTTGAGATCATCGCTATGTTTCTCAATCTCGAACAAAACCAAAAATAAAAAAAAGATATGAAAAATCACCAAAGTTTGGTGAAAATTTTTTTTCAAATTTATTTTTTAATGATAAGCATGGATGACATTTCTTTCTTATTTACGACGAAGAAAATAAATGATAATCTGAAATTTATAAATTCTCTGAATTTACAAGTACTTTCGAGCACCACTAATATATTACGACATTATTATACAGAATGCAGGAACACCACTAAAAGTCATAAAAAAAAAAATTCAATAAATTTCAAAAACTCAAATCATCCCTATAATATAAAAATCAAATCCAAAATCACTTGATTAAAATGAAAACTTGATCTAATAGCTTCTCCAATTCAAATTCTTATAGGCAATAAAATTGCGTTGACGTTTTATAAACTTTTGCTGTAACTATCCATTTTGCGACACTCGACTATAATCTTTATCAAAAAATTATAATCGCTTTAATCCATACAGTTCAAAATTTTAATGTAAACTATGCGACACGAAGTAACAATTGACCATATTTGTATGTTTCAAAGAGTGAATCTATAATACAGTCATTACTGATAATTTATTTCACATTAAACAGCAATATAGAAATTTTTATTTCATTCTTATCTACCATACTCATTACATTTAAATATTTAAATGACAATTCGAAAGATATCCTTTTTTTGTTTTCCAGTTTCTGCTCATTCACTATAATGTAATTACTTTTGAATTTCCAGTAATGTTACTCATGAAAATTTGATCATACCCCTCAAAACTGGTAACTGCAGCGAAATTATTTCAATGCTGATACCGGTAAAAAGTTTCTGAAACTGCTACTCACTGATTTAGAATAGAGAAATGAAAACATCTGTACACATAGTTAAGAATTTGTTGTGATAAAAACTTTTTTCATAGTCCAGAGATCAGTGCATAGAATCGATGTAAAGAATCCAGGGAATTTTAGTGGACACTCCATGATTCAGTATGCCCACTTGATAAGGTCAGAGAATCACATAAATTTCTGCACTTTTTGCTATATGGAACGTAAAAACATGAAATATGTTTCCGATAAAAGATGATGGTCTTCATTTCAAATAAGTGCAGTAAATTTTGTATCAGAAC
Source organism: Mansonella ozzardi (assembly GCA_029876185.1). Classification (NCBI taxonomy): domain Eukaryota; kingdom Metazoa; phylum Nematoda; class Chromadorea; order Rhabditida; family Onchocercidae; genus Mansonella; species Mansonella ozzardi. The sequence goes on along the minus strand of JARVGP010000397.1, from coordinate 27,020 downwards.
TAAGCATTTGACATTTCAATAGTTCTTTGATAAAATGTATTTACACTTGTGCTGAATATGACCTTTGAGTAACCTGAAAAACACTTGGCGATAAGAATATGAATTCTATATCAGTGCAACACAAAACGTGCAGTATTGTAAGGAAGAAAATTTTTTTTTCCAAAGTATCAAAATGGAAATGGTCTTGCAATTATTTATGTTTTGATAAAATTTCTCGCACGAAAGCACTTTCTGTTGACACGTCAATTAGTTGAATATTTAATGTATGAGGTCGTAATATTGAAGAATGGCTATTAATAGAATGCATAGTTGATGTCCAAATAATTGAAATTAAAATTATCAAAGAGTTGATGAAATTTTACAAATTTTACAAGCAAAACTAACGTAATGAAGAGGAAGTAAGCTAACAATGATTGGAAAACTTTTTGATATGAATGTCGGAAAAACGAAATATTTTAATATAGGGATTTGTTAGATAAGATAAATGAACTCGTGAAAGTCAGCTCTTTTCTAAGGAAATTCTAAAGCAATTCAGTTCCATAAAAGATAACCAAATTTATGAGCAGTCGGAATATAATCTTTGTATCTGGTGTCTGGTAAATTAATTCATTTCTGTAAACAGTAACAAGATTACCTATAAACAAACTCCCAATAAAAAGCTTATTTAAAAGATCCATTGATTCAGTAGTTTCCAAAAGTTTTTTCACGTCAAGTACAGTACTGCAACCTCTTCCTCTATAGCTATCTCAACTCATCAACAACTTTTTTATGTCTCAGAAACCTTTTAACAAAAGGACAATCAAATAATATTGAAGGCAATGAGAGAAATTTGTTGATAAATCTATCGCCGACAAAGGAATCAAAAAATTGTTATTCCGACAAATGTCACAAAACTGGATTGCTAGTGGGAGTTTGTTACGGACATTTTGTATTAAAAACAAGCAAATTCATTTGATTAAACTCATATAATTTGAAAATTTTGATTATCTTCAAGATTTTCTAAGTCTCTTTTGTTACTCTTTCTTTCATGCAATCAAAAAAAAGCAATAGTTTGCAGAGAGCGTCGCAAATAATTACATATTGGATTTAATGTTGTATATGTGAAAATGCAACATTATGTCTTATAGAAATCACAAATGAGATAAGAATTTCGAGATTTTCTACTCTTTCCTAATTTATTTAAGAGTTATAAGCTGCAAACAAATGAGAAATATAATTTTACAAGCAACGACAAACATCTCACTGACAATATTTTTAAATTTGCATCAAAGTTCAGTGAGAGATCGAATGCTTTGAACTTAATGCTTGTTCATACTGCACGCAATCTAAATGAAAGTAATTTCTAACTCAAATATCATTAAAATCTCCAAATGAAGTTAACCAACTATATCACTCGCGAATCAAGACATCTCACTCACAATATCTCTGAATTGCCACCGAAAGCAAGAGCGCCATTCTATGGAGCAAATTAATAATAGAGTGAATCACATTCGTTTTTTATTTGAATTCAGGAACTGAATTATAAAACAGCATTCAAATTTTAGATTCTTTAATCATTGAATAGAAGATGCCGGATGCGCTTTTAAAATTTTCTGAAAGAGACGGAATGTGCAGTACTCATAAAATGCTTCCATAATTTCTCATTCATTACATTTCTTATTGATTGATATTTCCATACTTTTCCACCACTTCGTAATGGAATTTTTTTCAAAGTTATCTATCATATGTCGTTACTTTGAAATTTCTCAAGAAAGAGATCGTCTGCTGGATCAAGATCGAAAAAGGTCAAGAAGATGCCAAGAACGTCAAGAAAGAAGTCATCCGTTTGCGCATTTCTTGGCTTTTGTCAATCAGAATTCTTTGAATTACTGAAACTTTTAAATAAATCCATACATTGCTTCATAAGATCATCAATATTGAAAAGCTATTATCAAAAATGTTGGCAATACAAGAAAAATGCTTGGAAATTCGATTTAAGCTCAAGAATTTAAAATTAAATAAAAGCTTTCATTCCTTCACGCAAGTCATTGTGAAAATTTTCTATATTAGTGTTCGTATACTCAGATTATCTATAGATCTAGATCTGACTATCTATAAATCTAAATTAAATAAACAATTCATACTTAAGAAATGATGGAAAAGAGATAGCAAACAGGCGTATCTTGAAATATAATTAATTTTGTTATATTTTTTTAAAAAAAAAACTGAGATCTTTGATTCTTTACAGTTATTGAAAGCATTAGTTAATCAAAGAAATTCTCGCATTTCTATTAATCTTTTCTGCATTGTGCTATTAAAGAGAATAAGGAATCAAAATACAGGAAGAATATAAAAAAACTTTCAAATTGCTAGTGATAATAAAAAAAAAAAAAAATCGACTTAAATCCGAAATAGTAGATGACAACAATGATTCCTTGTTTTAAACACTTGGGTATCATTAAACAAAAAATTATACAGCAAAATTAATCATGAAAGAGAAAAGTGATCTCATCTAGTATTCTTCTTAATACTTTAAAAATAAAAATGTATGGATAGCGTAGATACTTTGTCAACAAGCAAGAAATTCATGTTTTAAAAAAATTTTTGGTGATACTTGTGATTGATAGTGTCCTATCCAATGAAAATAGTTCGTATTCTTTGATTTTGATAAACATTGTTTTTTTTTTTTGAAAGATTAAACGAATACAAATGTTTTATTTTCAACTATTTTCGCATTAAAATTCGGTAAAAACAACTTTTATTATCTAAAAGTCAATAGCGACAATTTTTGATGAACATTATGAACAATAACAAGCCAAATGAAAATATCACGAAATAATTGCTGACATTTTGTAATATCAGCGTAAAATAGAGATGTTTTTTAATTGTTCAATCATCACTAAACTGTTTTCTTCTTTTCTAATCGAAAAATTTTCAATTATAACTTGCCTTAAATTTCTAACTATTCAACATTAAATCATTAGCATGTAAAAATTCAACAACTTAAGATGAAATCATTGAATGATATTATTGGAAAATTAAAAAGAAAAAGTGTTGAAAAGTTTCATCGTATATCATTCAATAATAATTTTTTTGATAAATATTTTCTACATTTTCTTTATCATTCTTCAAATAAAGAATTACTTATGATAATAATGATAAGAAGAATTTTTGAAAAAGACAAAGAAAATGATTACTGAAAAATGATAAATTAAGCAATCGCAGTCATCCTTTGCTAAATTCATTACATTACGATACAAAGTGTTGCATATGTAGAGGCAGACGTAGAGTAAGAAAAGTAAATTATAAACAGATTTTTTAGTCAGATCTTTCTGTCTGAAATATGTCAAGACAAACAACTATACTAAGAAGGAATGAATCGTATACAGTAGAAAGTATCGATTAATTCATTCAACAAATTCACTAGTTTTTGTTGAAATTTGATAAGCTACTTGTAGAATTTATTTTCACATTGACTTTGCAGCGTGTGGACAAAATGTGCACTGTGTACTTTGATCATCGCTTTATAATGAAATTTTGCAAAAAATTCCAACATTTTGTATATCAATCATTTTTTAATAAACTTTATTTAGTTTATTAAAAATGGAAAACTTAAAAACTTTAAATTTACACAAAGAAATTGATTGGTTAATGGACCTTAGCATGTTTATGAAAAATTTATTTTCCGTTCATATTAAAGGCATGATTGGGCAAACCAGTTATAAGTATAACATTAGAGCTTAGCTCCCTTTTATGTATACCTTCATTTTAAATTGTTTTTTTTTTTTTTTTTTTTCTAAATCAGTTTCAGTTTCGTCTCTTCTTCTCTCTTTTTCTTTTTTTCACTTTATGATTTCATAGTTTTCTTTTTTTGCTCAGAAGCTTAGCATTAATTATTAATTATCAGAACATCTTAAAGCTTTTGGTCTTAGACATAGCATATCATTAAATTACTTCCTATAACAAATACTGCCAAACATTCTGTGAAATAGATCAAACTTCTATGCTTATCAAAGCTTAGTGTTCCTACTACGAAATTTTTTAACGATTGACACAAAAAAATTATTATGATAAAGATTTACTGATTGACAGAGGAGAAAATACCTTTCCTGTTTCTCTGAATTCTTTATGTACTGAAATCTAACTGTCCATTACTTGGTCAAAAGATAAAGCAAATAATAATATTTGCATGAATGATTGCTCACATTAGAATTCGAAACATTTATTATTATTTTATTGCTTATACTGAATCATTCATCTGCCAAATATTCAAAACAAAAAAAACCTCTGAACCACAAATTTCTATATTATAAATTTACTTCGGTTAATAGAAAAAATCTCCATAATACAGAAATACTTATTTCGGTATATTAATAAAATATGAAAACATTCTAGTTTTACCGATGCACTCTACTTTGATTTTTAGATTCTGTGTTATATTGGTCGCTTTTGTATCTTTGCAACTATTCAAATTTATTAAAAACCACACTCTGTCGTAATTTCTTGTGAGAGGTTAACTATTAGCCAATAATAACCAACGTTAGTACCTGGGATTTTTGTGTGAAGTTGAATATAGTGTTTTGAATTGAGTTTGTTGTGTTGTGTGTGTTGAATTGCAGAAGAACCTCAAAGTTGGGTAATTAAACCTTATTTAAAAACATTAAAAACACGAACATAAATATTTAGCGTAGAAGGAAAAAATTGGAGAACATAAATGTGTAAATGGAAGAAGAAACAAAATTTATGTTATATTTGAGGATCGACGATCTTTATATAGTAGTAGAAGAGGCGAGATTAAAGGAAAAATCATAAGGTCAAAATGATACAAGAGAGGATTAATTATGGTTGACAGTAGATGATTTACAACAGCGGTGTCTTTGAAGCGATACGATAACTAAAAGATGTTATTGGAAAGATTGACAGTTTATAGTGCTTAAAACAATGGCCCCTTTGTTTGGTAGGATTGCGCAGGAGCTGCTGCTTTGTTAGCTTACGATAGGAAAGAAGATTGATAGTGGAGCACAAATCCTTACTAATAAAGCATTTTCTTCATATGAATACAAAGAAGTGAATAAATGACAAAGAACATGAAAATAATCTAAGAATGTAAATTTAGTTGAATGCTTCACTGTTATTAACATTTATTTACAAATTAATTTATTGAATTATTGGAAGTTTCGCAATATGGAAGTTCGCGACAACACCTTTTCAACTCTTCCAAATATACTGTTCTCTCAGATTGTGCTTAAAAGTTCTTATTGCTTTCGAAGATTCGCCAACTTTTCAGCTAAACATTCCGTAAACCTTGAAATTCCTGCATAACTTACAGAAATTTGCTCCATATACCGACTTTCCATCAGTTTTGGCTTTTTATGATTTCTTCTTCATTGCTAGCAATTCCCAAGAAGTTTAAAAAATTCTTGAATACCAAAAAAAATTTTTTTTTTCAGTCATTCTCAATTACATATTCACAGTCTTCTTATTAATAAAACGATGAGTAGGAACCATTTTCAACTGATGGACAAATTTTTCATTAACCACATTGCAGTCATTGCAACAATAAGTTCAAAAAAAAGCTGAAATTTGGCAGACAGGCTTTCCAAACTTTCATTTAAAAAACCTTACAAAAATCTTTTTCGCATTTTTGCTTCATCCTTAATTCTAGTGTCGCTTTCAGTTTATCTTTAGTGCATAAAGTGTTTATTTTTAGAGTAGAAATTTTAGAAAATTCACTCATAAAAATGATACAAAATATTTATCTTATGCACAGTTTTCAGAACAGAAAAACTTTTTTCAACAGGATGGACCGAGTAATTCCAGTAATTTCATTTCTATCTCTGAGAACAGTATAAATTTGCTAAAAAAATAATTTTAAAGAGCAACTGTAATGAAAGCTGCATGAAAGGAAGATAGTCAAAGGAATAGGAAAGAGTGGGTTGATTTTATTTAGCATCTATTACAGATGTTTTCTTCCACGTCTGTGTTCTTCGTATGTCTTGCAAGATATTGTGCTGGATTCTTGTGATTCAAATCTAGAGCTATTGTTCTGGATCATGTGATTCAGATGTAGATCGCATGCATAAGCAAATCGAAGTACTTGTCGGTTTCGTCCTTTAATACCTATAACGTTTGCTTAAATAATTGCTAATTTCCTTCATTCATAAAACTTCATTCATAATTGCAAAAATTTAATTGATGATTTTTGCAATTCTTAAATTAATCGGAAATCAAACTTAAGATTTCAAATTTTATCAATGTTTCAGTCAACTAATCAGTTCCTGATGCGATGGTTAATAAATCCGCTTCTGTACAGTTATGCTAGAATTTTGTAACAATGTTTTTTGTTTTTCCGCATCTAGAAATCTAAATCTCTTCGAGAAAATTATTCTACTTTTTTTTAATTTTATAAATAGACATTAAAAAATGATGATTTTATTTTTTTTTGGATCACGAAAAGTCAAGAAACAATGTATATATTGTTTTTGGTTGATATTTCTCACGCAGGAATTTGCTGAACTATTTACCATCTTGCAGATATACAAAAATGAAAATGGATTTAACAGTAATTGCAAAATTCAAACTTTAAACTGAGTTATTATTTCTCAATATGAAATTGGAGGAGCTAAAAAGTTTAACCGATGATTTTTGTAATTCTTAAATTAATCGGAAATCAATTTTTTCTTTAACATAATAGTTAAAACATTTTTCAAAAGAGTCACAGCATCGAGCAGTTATGAAACTGAGCAATTTCTATTCGAATAAAACAGAAATAGAACGATTCTCACATTATGTTTATTGAATGATTAAAGACGCCCTCAGGTGCTCTTTAATATGACCTTTAGTTTTCTCTTTTTTTATTAACTTTTATGTTAATGTCATCTGTAATTATTTAACTTTCAGTGTTGATTGTATTTTAAATTGTCGAGAAGTCTCGAGGAATTCTCAAAATTTTTATATTTCTTTTTAAAAAATTTTTTCTTTTTATGCACGGGACGTATCATGTGGTATCGTAATTTATGAAGAAAATACGACTTTGACTGTTGTACAGCTTAGATTCAATACAAACTTCATTTATGATTACAGATTCTTCATGCCAAATTTTTGTGTGGTATTGAACAAATTTTCGTTATATTTTGAAGGTTAAGCATCACTTGACCCTTTTTGCATTTGGGATGCGAGTGACCTATTTCTTCTCTTTGAAATATGATACCTTATTAAGGAAATACGTTGGATTTGTTCATCATTATGTTACTATCAAGCAAAATAAAGAAGTTGAAAATAACAAATCGGAAAGATTATAAATCACAGTCTGATCAAAAGTTTTGAAATTAGACGTCAGTATAATTTTTCAACTGAAATAACTCGGATGTGGCATTAGAATTCGCTATCATTCCATCTATGGAAGTTCAATATTAGCATAATTGCTATTAATTGTTGCTAATTATTGATTGCTGATTATCAGATCATAGTATTTTCCTTAAGCTATTTGCTGGAGTTATTTAACTTACTATGAATTGCTTATTTAAGGACCATGATGGGATACTTGAACATTCGCGCATTTGTCGATCCGCTCACATCAGAACCAACCGATTCTTCAGGTTCGTCTATCACTGTTACTGATCCGCTTCTGTCTGTGATTTTGATTATTCATATGAAATATATGTTGTATTCAAATAATGTTTTTGTTCTTCGATTTTTCCTACAAAATTTTTTATGCAAACTTCAATAGAGGATTATTTTTTAAATTATTATTTTTTTAAAAAAATGAAAGTAATAATTTTTAAATTATAGAAAAACTTTCAATATTTTATCAATGCATACAGCACTTTCGAGCATTGCTTATTGATCCTAGTAGGATTTGAACGTAAATATGAAAGAATTTGAACGTAAAATTTCGATTACAACTTGACAAATAGTTCATAGTTTTTTAATTCAAGAATTTTAACAGTCGATATTGATCGAATTAGTTCGTCTCTATTTTCTGTTATTTTAGCAATGCATCTTTAAATGAGCAGTACTTGTTCTCCATATTTACTGTTACGTATTATTTGTTTATTTTAAGTGAAATTTGATTCCAGAAGAAATGGCAGTTTTATCAAACAAACTTTGAAAAAAATACTATCAAACATTGTAACATTTATTCTATTCATTTTAATATTTTCATTTAATACAGCAAGTGTAGCAAAACACTGATTTGTTGCAGTCTTTTATTGCCTCTCTGTTCTGGATTCATTTGTATTTGTATTCGTGTCATGAGATATAATTGAACCTATTTAATATTCACTGTGTTTTCTACGTAAGTAATTTCAAAGCTTACTTTTTTTACGTAATCGCATCAAATTTTTTCCAATGTTCGATGAAACTTTGAAAAATTTATAAAAAAAAGAATTTATCAGAGTTTTCAAAAATTTATAAAAAAAAAAAACTGATCTCTTTAAAACAATTTTCATAAATTATTAAAAGGAGTTTACAGATTAAATCATGTTATAATAAATGAATGAATGCGTAATTTCAATGTGCAACTTCGTAATGCATTTTGTTTAGCTTGAAATTTGCGTTATGAAATTGATCTATTTTTTGCATGTGCCTATAAGAGAACTTTTGTATTTCTAATGAGCATCAACTTAACTTCCTTCCTAACAATGGAAAGGTTCTGAAGTATCCTTTAAGAAACAGCTTAATTGTTTTGGTAAATGAACCAAGTGCATAGGTTCGAATAGTTTTAAATCATGCTTTCGCTACAAAAAAAAAAATTCTACCGCTTATTTTTTCCTTCTAAAATACTGAAAATCAAAGTAATATTAGATTTGTGTGATATTAGATTTATTACTAGTTTCTTTTAAGCATATTTCGTTCAGAATTAAAGTTACTGAATGTTTCGATAGCTAATATTTAACTTATTGGCAATATCTTAATTTTTGCATATTTGAAAAGCGAGCAGATGAGTTGTAGATATCATCTCTTTATCTTTCCTATTTAATTAATTTCAATTGGGTTCAAAGAATTCTATTCAACAACTCCGCGTTTTCCTTCATATTATTTATTTTCTTTTATGCTTATTTTGCTAAGAATCGAAATTCTAAGAGAAATTTTTAAGCAAAATCTTGATAAAAATAGAACACGATGCGGTACTGTAAACTTTTTCTTTCGACTATGTAGGGAGAATGAAAATTCACAACATAAATAGATTCTTTTTTTGAGCCTTTTGCAATGAACTTATTTGAAAAAGCGATCCCACATTTTTTGTAACCTTGATAGTGGCCAATATTAGACTGAGGAGCCTTGATCCTATTACCATTAATTAAATGAATCACAGTAAATGCCATAAATATTTTGCATCTATCATCAATGGTAGTAGTTACAGCTACTTGTTTGCTTGCATATGCTTGTTGACTGCTATCATTTGGCGTAGTGTTGCTACAGGTGACTGGCAATGTTTTTATTATATATTTTGGTAAAATTAGAGCAATGAGCCGTTCCTTTAAATAAAAGCTGCTCTATGCCTCTCATTAGTGTTAAATTTTTTAAACATTCATCAATGCTTTAAATATAACTTTCACAATACAATGTACTTGTTTAATGTTTGAAATTTATCTCAAATTCTGATAACAACTATATAGAAGAAAATTTCTCGAGAGTCTATTTTCCCGAGGAAATTTCTTTCCTGAAAACTTCGAAGAAGCGTTATTTTTATTTAACATTTATAGCGAAATCAATAAATTCATATTCACACGTAAGTTAAAAGTATTCTAATCCAGATGCTTATACGGGTCTTTTAGAACTTATATTTCAAATCCATAGACTTTTTGCAAAAATATGATTTCAGAAAATTCTTTTTAACGAATGATTTTTTGTTCATTTTCTCTTTATTTTAAAATATTCAGGCATGGATTGCTTTGCCGATGACCGCGATGCACTTAACGATTTCACAAAATATTTCAATAATTCTCACCTAAGCGATGTAACACTTCTGGTTGGTGAAGAAATGTACGTAGTAGCTTATATCAGCTAGAACGTGTCTATGAAATTTTGTGAAAATTTTTATAACTTAACAAAAATCTCTCAGAAATTTAATGCAGTTTTATACTTCACATCTCCTTGATTTAAATATAAACTCATGTAAATAGATTTTTTTTCACCGATAGTAATAAAAGAATTTCAATTTAAATTTCAGTTATCCAGCACATCGAATCATATTAACAAAAAGTAGTGAAGTATTTGATCAAATGCTAAGTAAGAAATGGAACGGCGATAAAAAGGTTTCTGGAATTTTGCTCTTTTTCCAGTTTTTTATTGATTTAAGAAAATAGTCGTTCTGTTTTTACAAATTTTGTTTTACTGAGAGCTGTAAAATGGAAGATAATTGCTATCATTAAATATGAATTGCTCAGACCAAAGGCTATATGGAAATGTAAATAAATGTAAACATTTGAAGAAGAAAGATGGAAATATTCCATTTCTCAGCATAAAATTTGCTAGCTTTATGAGAATCTGATTTTGTAATTGTTTTGACAAACATCATTTCATTTCATTCTATTCCTTCCAACAAATATTGTTGGAAAATAACGGACAAAATTAACAGAGTAGTTGCAGGAATTGGAACTTGTCGAAGATCCACCCTGTCAGCGAGTCTTTGCTTCATTTCTACGCTTTCTCTACTGTAATCATGTGCTTTTACATCCTGAAAATGTGCTACCAATACTTATTCTTGCCGATAAATATAACGTTAGCAATTTGAAAAAGGTAATACTTTTAGTTAAGTTGTACATCAATCATTTCTTGTTTTTGTTTTCTATTATTCGTTTTTGGCCATTATGAATTCTAAACTATTTCAATATTTGAAACTCTTTGTTTGTTCATTAAACAGATGATTGATATGTTGAGTGTAATCCCGTTAGTGTCTTTCATTATCAGTGAATTTGATAATGAGTAGTAGTAAGTATAACAGTGATCAATAGAAACTGTTGATTTGATTATCACGTATTGTTTATATGATCTTATTTCGATTTATTACCAAGATTTATCGCTCTATTCTTGGGAGAAAATCATCACCTTCAATTTCTGATTAGCAAACATGAGCGTTATATGAAAGGAGTGAAACTATCAGTCCTTATGAGAGCTGATCATTTTCACTTTCTATCCATAATATTTTTAATTTAAATTCAAAAAACATTAGCTATATGATTTCTTGACTACTTTTTTATTTGCAGTACACTATTATTTATTTCTCCTTTTCTTGATGCTATTTTGTATTATGCTGCCTTCATTGTCTCTCAATCTTATCAAAGAGAAGATGACAATATTTTAGCAGAATTTCTTTAAGATTCTCAAAAAATTGAAATTTAATGAGAAATTGTTGTTTAGGTCTGCATTGATTACACTGTGAATAACATACTATCGGAATTGTCTACTAAAGAAATATTTCATGTGTGGTTCTCTTATGCGACAAAGGCATATCATCAAGTACGTTTTTATTTTCAGCCATATTTAAATATTGCTTAAAATGTTTGTTTACTTCAGCCATTGATAAGTGCGTGTATCAAAGTGTTAGCATGGCATTTTGAAGAGATAATAATAAGTGAGGAATGGGAAAAGGATTGGTTGTCATTGGACCGTGATCAGATCATCGAACTGCTCAAATCCAATGATCTTGTCTTGCCAAGTAATTTTTCCATTGATAGCAAACAATGCTAATGAATTCGATAAATTGAAGTTTTTATTTAAAGGAATCTTCACAAAGAGTCAATTAAATGATAAAAAGATATTAATCAATGAAATATTTTGTATTAAAGATGGTTAAAGAATTTATTCTGGAAGAGAAAAGAAATATAGATTGGTCTCCGATGTGTAGTAATTTAGAAGCCTTGATTTTATTTCTATGCATTCAGATGAATATCGTTTGTGGGAGGCTATTCAGAAATGGTTAGTGGCATCGTCTCATCCCGAAAGACGTGGTAATTCTGCTTCACCGTTGATGGCTTCCATCATTCCATTCATAAAGTTCGTTTTTGATAAAGTTGATGGAATATAATAACTGCATCTGCAGTTTCTTTGAAACTTGAAGTTTGAATACCCATCATAGACGTATTTAAACACTTTTGATTCTGACGTATAATATATATATATATATATTAGTTAATAATAATATTTATATCAGGTAGCATTTTGTTAGCCTAAATAGTAGAAAGTACTGAATTCTTCTTTGCAGTATCATTCAAGACTTATATAGGTTCATTCAAAAACTCAGACATGACTCCTCAGACCTACACTGAGCTACTGCATTTTGTTGCAAATACTTAAAAAAACTTTTTGTGAATAATCGTTCAGTTGGTAATCTTCTCCAGAAAACGAACTGCATATGTGAGTGTTATGCTACAAAAGCATTTCTATCATTGGGTAAATTTTGTAAAACTAAGTGCTGACGAAGGTTGAATTGTCCGAGGCGGAATCGACGCATTACTCCATAATCCAGTACTACAGGATGAAATTTGTGTAAATGGGATCAATATTGCAATATTTGCTGCAATTTCTTAAAATTCTTCAATCTAAATGAAGAATCAGTATTCTGAATAATCTGAATTCAATCTGAATAATGAATATATATTGAAATTAATGCTTTTAAAAAGTTTTTTTTCCTTTTTAGATTTCCATTTATGACAGCGGATGAACTGACAATAGTTGAGCGATCACCATTGGTTGATTCATATCCAAAATTATTCTATCCACATATTTCGCTCGCCTATAAGTTTCAAGCACTTCCTTTGGGAAGTAGAGCTAATTGCAAGTGAGCTGGCTTACCTTTGCAATTTTTAATTTAATTTACTTTGATGAAATAATTCTTATAGTGAATTCAAGAAATGAGAACTTATGAAATGTAGGAGAGAAAGAGTGAAAGAAGGAAATGGGTATTATTACTTCTTGTCTGCTAATTTAATAAATACAAATCTGATCACCAGTCATTAAAAAAGAATTATTAGCTTAATGAATTTTTTATATTCTTATTCTTTACCTAATTAATTCATAAGACTTTGCGAATATCTGAAGTCTGCTCATCTTTTTTACCCTATCATATTTCATAAATATTTTCATTTTTTGATTTTTAGAGAATTTAACGGATCGCAGTTCATTTTACGAAACTACACAGATATAAGATGGGACAAACGTATTACAGTTCGTGCTGAAAACTTACACTGTGACAGAAGCATTGATCAAGCCTATAACGTTAGTTTAGCTTGAAATGAATTCAAGAAGATGCTAGGAATGGTAATCTAGGACTAATAAAACCTGAATATGCAGCATTAGAAAGAAGTGATTTAATCTCTCATAGATCAATCTTTCTGTTATGAACGATAGACGAACTGTTTCTAATAAAAAGTGATGGACCAACAAATTTTACTGCATTCACATTATCTTCATTGGTCGCATCCATTACTACATTTGTCTCATATAGTAATTTAGATTGCTTTTGAAATAAAATGGCATTAATATTGCACAATTTTTCATTTTCAACAACGATATTTATAGATAACCACTCGCTCATCTACTTTTCCGTTGCAAGCATGGAACTGGAAATTGAAGTTAACTGGTCAATTGGTGCCAAATTCGCATGAAGAATTGAGGATGTTTTTGGTCTCAGACGATATCGACCAACCACGCTCCATCGAATATCTCATGCAGATTGTCAATGAACAAAAAGTGATGCGATCATTTTCATCCAAAAAAAATTTCACTAAAACAAGGTTTGTTTAGATGAACTATTTGAAGATATTTAGCTTTATTACTATTTTTCTGTTATGTTGACCAGTTCAATAACATTTAAGCACTTTAAATGTTGTTGAAGAAAAACTTGGCTTTTTAATGAATTCTGATCTAATCAAAATTTTTACATAATTATTTTGAATAGGGAAAATTAAAGTTTAGATCAAAAGTCAAGTCATTTCTACCGAATTTTTCAGTTGCATTTTTTAGCGACATTTTTTTCTCGTTTTTTCTCTCTGTTTGACCTAAATTTCGCACCATTTTTCATAAAATTTATTTCAGATATAGTGCTGATATTGAAATTCAGAAGAAGATAGATCTCGGTGAACTTTATACCGACAACTCTTCATTGCTTGTAGACAGCGAACTTCATTTGCAGATAACCTTGAGACCTATTGATTGATTTTTCAAAAGTTATCAGACATCTTTTTTAGAAATAGGTAAAACATAAAAAACAGTATACTTTATATCACTAGAAGAAGAAGCGAAACATCACGTATCATCTTATCCTGAACTTCTGAGTTTAAATTTGATTTTTTTTATTTCTGCATTTTTGTGTCTTTTTGAATTTTAAACGCTTTATTCGCAATTGATTTTTTGTTTGATTATAGTATTTCATTGATTAAAATCAGTTTCTTGTATCTGAGAGCCAAAGGTACGGGAAACTATTGAAATTCCTTGTCCCTGAGCTAATTGAAGCAAATCCAGTTCATTAATTTGATAAACTTTATTTCAAAAGTTTTGGCTGTGATAGCGATATCTTCATCAGTTGAAGAGCGCTATAGTTTATAGTTCTATATTTTACTCTATGTTACACAGTTGTTGGAATCTGAGAGTACAACTCTGCTATGAAAGACTACATGAAAGTTGGACATCTGGTTAAAAAATGTTAATTTTCATACGTTTTGAAAAAAATATAGTAATTCCAGATAATAAATGGAGCTGCATAATTCTTTAATATGAACAGAACAAACAAAGTTCATGAAATCAAAGGACTCATGCATTTTTCATTCTAATGCTTTGTCAAAAACTTTCACAAGATTTATTGAATATGTCGAAACAATGAAATCCTATTAAAAAAGCTTACAATTATCATCTAACTGTCCAGCTGAGTCACTTACTCCAGCCGGAATGCAACCGATTTTATGGAATGAATTTTTTCTTTATGAATTTCTATACAACTTCCTTCACTGAATCATGCGCTTTTGTAATTTCCGGTTCAAAAGACGCAGATTGTTTGATTTAATGAAATCATGATCTAATAATTTCCTCTGATAAATACTTGTTCTCGCACTTATATCATCTGCACAAGCAAGTTCAAATTTGACTGATTTACTAAAGCAGCAAATGAAATTTTTTAAGTTTATTTATTTATTCTTTCGTCTTACTCCTTCTCGTCTGCAAACTTCCATAACAGAAGGATATTTCTATCTATCGGAAATACTCGATAAGCTTGTAAGTATTTTTAATCTTCTCTGAGATCTCGATGACCATCAAGAGTAAAATTTGGATCTTCCATTTTAAACGGTTTGTTGTTTATCTTTCCCATGATTACCATGAAATGTTTTTGGATCTATCTTGTCAATCGTCATTTATAGCAAAACATTTGAAGGAAAAAGTGGGGAGGAATATAATGCCGTAATTTCAAATGAAGTAATTACAGGTAGTACTCATTCATCTTCGACTTTCTTTTAAGCCATTTTTGTTCATTAAGTAGTAGTCCTTTTTCAGTATTACTCGTTTTAGCTTACGAAGAAAGTAGATGTGAAGTTAATCAGTAATTGAAACTGGCCGGTTTAACTAACCGGATCAATCAACATTATAAACTGTTAGAATTGTTAAAATATTAAAAGATGTTTATATTGTTGCTGTAATTTGTTGTGTCATTATGTTGATCAGAAAGGCAAAAAACAGTTTCTAAATTAATATACTGCATGTATTAGAAGATGTTATTGTTTGCATATATTGCATATATATTTTTTTTATATTCTCATATTAGCAAATTCGAAATTGCATCAGTTAGCACACAAATTCAATTATAAAAAGTTATTTTTGACCATCCATTATTTGCAATTATTTTTCATAATTTCCAAATCCTTTTTAACTTTAAGTAAATCCATTTTCATGTTTGTTTATTTCGATTTAAAACAGCAAGCTTAAAATGCTAAAAGAATAGGCCTAAAATCATCCTAAAATAAAGCCTAAAATCTCTTTTTGAGGGTTTTTGATTTGAGAATTACAATAAAACTTTGATATGATATAGTTAATATTCTGGACCAACTGATATTATTGCGGATATAATATTATTAATGAATTTTTATTACTAATGAATTTACTAATTTTGAAGCAATCAATATGTAACATACATACATAAAGCTGAAAATATATATTAAAAGAGATTTTTAAAAATGAAATGTAGAATTGGTAAATTCCATCAGTAAACAGACTAGTCTGACAATTCAACTGCAAAATTATGCAAAAGTCTTTCACAAATATCACTAAGTTGAGATCAATGGAAAACAAAAACCCATATATATTGTATGAAAAGAAAGCAAGCTGGTTTTGTAAGCTATCCTGAAGCATACATGTATTAAAAAAGCAAGATTAACACAGATAGAGATGAAAAAAATTATGCACAATTTTATGAAAATCTTTAAAAATTTTGATCATACAACAATTTGAAATTTAAAACGAATAAAAAAATTTTAATGTTTTAGCAATCTAAACTATAAAAATTTCAAAATTGCTGGAAAAAATTGTACTTGAATTATGTTTGAAATATACAATAAATTCACATAAAGTTAGAGAGATCAAATCATTACAGATATTCAAAAGCAATCGAGATGTAGACGGATGATAAAACATAATCTAATAAATATATTAAAACTTAATGGAAAGTAGCAAGAAGTGACAGAAGAATTCTGAATGAATATTTAGCAAGAAAATTCAAATTTTGCGAAAATTGTAAATTTGCGAGAAGAAAAAGATTTTCAAAATATTGAAAAATTGCTATTAAATTCTAAAATTCAGTGCTATGAATTGCTTCTCACATTGTGACATTTATTTGAATATAAAATAAATCAAAATGCTTGAACAAAGGACAAAATTGGATAAAAGAATAACTGGATACTACAAAATATTTTACACCAATAAATATCAGCTTTGCAAGTCTAGAACTAGCATGCGTGTAAGATATGCAAATACAAAACAAATTGCGTGAGAATTAAATAAATATATAAATAAATGGAAAATAAATAGATACATATGTGTATACAGTTATAAGTAATTCTATTCCTAACTCTGATTTAAATTTTTTTCAAATATGGCCTATTAAAATTTCGCACAATTATTTAATTTAAATGCGTTTTTTAATATGGAATATAAAATTTCACAGAGCTATGTATGATATGTTTCACAAAGTTAAAAATAGAATTATTTAAAGTAGAAATTTTCAGAAGAAGCTTTTCAAAGCAATAATTTAGAATTAAAATTTTTTGAGATCATAAATGGTCTTAAAATCTTTACATAAATTTTAAACAGATACAGCGATTTCCATTGAACCATTTCTTTTCTGCTCCAAATTACCAAAAAGTGATTTGAATGCATTTTTATAAGTTAAAGAATGCACACCTTTAGGTTCATCAAGTCCAGTCATTTCTTCTTCTTTCTACAACAAAAAATTTCAAGCATGAAGTTATACCCACACACAATGATACCATAAATATTATCCAAAAATAGGATATTATTCAATAAAAGCTACCAGTCATTGATTAACACTAGAAAGCAACAACCTCGAAAGTATCACAAAAAATATAGAAACTTTAAAAGTGTCATGAAAACTTTCCCAAAAATTTTTACATTAATTTAAACCAAGAAGTGATAAAAATTCATTCAAAAACTATGAAAATATGTTACCTTCCAACAATTATTTGATGTAATACTTTCAATATTCGCAAAAAGTGAAGGCCATTTCTCGTCTTTGTGATATTTGTTGTAGAATCGATGTATGTCAATTTTTAGCTGCAAAACAAAAACATAGCATTGTTATATTAGCTAAAACTAAATTTAGATATGCTATATTTGCAAACTTTTCAAATTTAAAAAGTACTTTCGATTAAAAAAAAAAAAAAATCTGATTTCTAAAAGAAAATGCAGAAAATAAAGAAGTTGGTCATTAATGATAAATGATTGCAATTTACTATCATCGAATTAGAAATAAAATTACGTGTAAGATTCAGAGATGTAGCATTAACTATGCCAAACAGATAAAATAATATGTTAGCACAATTTTAAAATCATTAAGAGAGATTGTAAAATTAAACAAATCCAGCGTAATCAGGATCAAAACTAAAGTACTTACATCAGCAATTCGTTCATTTATACGGGCAACATTTTCAAGATATTTTCTTTTTTCCAGATCTTGCTTTAATTTTGGCTGCGATATATCAGTAATATATGGAATTTGATAAAATCGTGAATCCTAAAAATTATTATATTAACTATCCTTTCCACTATTGAAATCGATCAAGGTAGGAAGTTTATTTATTTTTTTTTTTTGATAAAACTAACAGCTAATATACTTTCCGCTCGTTTTTGCAATTCATCCAATTCATCTTTCTTTGAAACCTGCACAGAGAGTAATGTTAATGGACCACTTATATCTGATGAGATCGTTACTGGACCCATCACATTCAATATTTGCATTCTTTCCTTTACCTTAAAAGAAGCAAATTTTTTAATTGACTAGATTAATTGTGAGCTGATTGATTAAACAGTGCAACAATTCCAGGTACAACTGAAACGGTATAATTATTAGTAATGTAAAGATTAAAATTGTTATCAGAAATATTCGAAACTCGAAATAATCAATTGATTTTCCTTTACTGTTTCTTTCTAATTACAATAAAATATAACAAGGAAAAAAGTCATCTTTAACTATTAAGTATTTTATACATTTAATGATTAAGTTACAACTATCTCAATTATATTTTTAACATATTATATATCAAAGATCGAATTATCTAATCTGTACTATCATATCATGCACGATAAATTCAATACAATAGTCACCCACCATTGCAATCAATTTCCTTCCGTGAATATCATAAGTTAACTTTGTGATTTCTTTGATTATATTTTGCTTTTAAATTTTTATCAAAAAAGAACTCAAAAAAACTTTTAAAAATTATTCTGTCAACCTTCTTCATACTATATGAGATCCATAGCTCACAAGTAGAAAGAAAAATAGCTTCGTAATACCTTTAATTGTCGAATATTTTGATAAGCCCAAGCCAATGCTAATTTTGTTTCTTTCAATTCACCTTCCAGATAAGCAACTTCACTAAATTGCTCCGGAATAGATGGAATAGGATCGGTTGGTGTAATCGATGCTTCTATTTGTGAATGAATCGTATCAAAGTTTATCGTTTGTAGCTGCTGAAAAGAAAATTCAATTTCAAATAACTTCTGCATTATAATTTTATATTAATATAATTTTATCAAAACCTTTACTTTCCACTTCTTAGTATCTCTTATAAACAGCACTATTATACTTTCAGTATCACTATTAATCATATTTCTAATCTATTTCACTGATTATATATATTAAAATTTTCCGTTTCTCTTCTGTTCAATCAAGAACTATAAAAATAATTATTCAATATGTTAACTAACAATTTAACTATATTCTTATCATAAATAATAGCCAAATATCGAAGGATAACTCTATTAATCGAACAAAAAAGTTTGAATCAAAATTTCAGACAAAGTTATTTTTGCAAGAACTTTCTTCTCATTGAATCATGAAAATGAATTTTTTTATATTTACTAAAGTTTGGACAATAGGTAACTTCCTTATCTTTGATGACAACAACACATGTTGAGATAGCCTTTATGAGACTTACCAAATGACACATATGTCGCAAAAGTTAATAAATGTACATCATTATAAATAGGAAAGAAAAGAGTAATGCCTTTTGAAAAATTTTGGAAAAGTTAAAGTCTTTTAAAAAATTCAATAAAATTTAATGAATAAAAATACATACACTTAATAAGACTTTTTTATTGATAAATCTGGTATGATTTCGTAATTCGTAATTTTCTTTTTCACAAATATCAATTTCATGCTGCAAACTTGCCAACGTATCTTCATATTCTCTGCAATGAAAAAATAGATAAGTAAAAGAAGTAGAAATAAATGAATAAAGAAAAATTATTTTTATTAACACAAAATGTCCAGAACTGTCAAAAATTGCTAATTAGCTAAAAAAAAAAAAGATCTGACGTACACAAATGAAATCAATTGGTAAAATTTAAAAGATTTTGAAAGTCATTTCCTGGTAGATAAAAATAGAGAAAGAGAAATCAGAAATTTTTGGTTGATCTGATATTTAAGTTGCAACAAAGAATAAAATTAGAAACTTTTGCTAATCTGATATTTAAGTTGATAAGTGAAAGAAGTAAAAATGAAAGAATAATAACAAAGATATTTTTATTACTTGAAAAAGTCCTGAATTACCAAGGATTGCCGATTAACTAAAATGAATCTTGTAACTTAACATATACAACGTGAAATCGAGTAGTAAAATTTTATAGGCAAATGTACACCTTAGAATATTTATAGAATATCTGAATATTTGTTGTTAATATTTGTCTTAGAATATTTGTAAATATTTGTTAGAATATTTATTGAAGATATGATATTGGAAGAGACGACATTCAGAAATAGATTTTTTGAAACATCGATCGTTCAAAACGGGAAATGGTAACGGAAATGCAAATGGGAACTCAATCGAATTAACAGCTTAAAGAAGAACTCATATTTCATAAAAAGATAACTTTTAAGATTTATTTTTAACATTCTAAAATTTATTTTATAACAAACGGGGAAAAGAAAAAGTAAAAGTAAAAAAAAAAATAGAAGAAAAAGAGACGTAATAACTATTACCTATCAATTCAGTATGTTACTTTGTCATTTGTTAATTCCAATCAAACTTTCATTGCTTAAATCATAAAACAAAATAAACAGTAGAATAAGGAAGACAAAGTTCGTATCTAATCTTTCTTTACTTTACCGCAATGTATTTCTTAGTGCCAAAAAATACGATAATATATGTATGCATATAACTATTCCATATTCTATTGGCTTGCTACTAGTTATAGTAGCACTATGAATACTGACTGATAACCAATATTCATAGTGTCCACTCACTGATCCTAACCACTGATTCAAAACGGATGAGTTTGCTACACTTCATGAACATGATTCAAATGATTCTTTCGACTGTTTAATCGATTTAATAAATCTAGTTGTTTTTATAATTGATATCTTCACTGTAAAATGTTTTTTATTTAGAAACCTACATTCTTACTTTCCTCAATTGATCACGTAAA
The DNA here is from genome assembly GCA_029876185.1 of Mansonella ozzardi. Taxonomy (NCBI): domain Eukaryota; kingdom Metazoa; phylum Nematoda; class Chromadorea; order Rhabditida; family Onchocercidae; genus Mansonella; species Mansonella ozzardi. Next base: position 5,891 of record JARVGP010000397.1, on the reverse strand, counting down.
TTTTCATTTTGCGAATACAGTTTTTGCACCTCAGTTTGATCAATTTTTCCTAACATTTCTATTTTATTTTCAGCCATTTCCAAACGTACCTGAAAGAAGAAGGTAAATAAATACAATTCACTTCAAAACTCGTTCACTGTTTGCTATTATAATGCAATACATGAATAAAATTTAAATTTCAGTAAATTCAACTGAATAAATTTAGTATCTTTCTCTATTCGCTTGACAATCAAACAAGATTAATAAATACAAGATGCATATGAATGAAAATGATGTTTGATAAAAACTGAACATACTTTATAGTTGCTAATATCATCAAGTTTAGCTCGCAGATTTATTTTCAATTCCATTATTTCGCTTTCTTTTTTTTCTAGATTCCAACGAAGTTTCTCCGCTTCTACAGTATCTTGCTTTCGAGCATTTGCTCGTTCCATAAGTGGAGATGAAAAAGACTGTAAAAGTAGCTTGGTTATGCAATAAAAGTATATTAATCAATCCAAGTAATCAAAATATGTCTGTAAAAACTGAGGCTGAAAAATTTTCTGTATAATTGAACCTCAAATTTAAATCGCTTTCCAAACAATATATAGAGATACAAGAAAAGCAGGATTAACACTGTATAAGAAAATCTAGAAAGAATGACACAGTTTCCAGAACTACTATTATCCTATGTTTGTAGCACTGAAACATACATCAAGTAATGTATTTGATTCAATCAACATTTCAGAGAGGAAAAAAATTCTTATTCACAAATTACGCGAAAATATTGAAGTCATTTTAATTAAGCAATTATTTCCCTGAGAAACTTAATATAAAAAAACAAAATCTTGACATAAACAAACCTTATTCACAGAACTCATCGGCAATTTCTCATTATCAAATTTGTTAATCAAATCATTGATGGCATTTTGTACAGTTCTCATATATTCACTAAAATTTTAAAAACTGATTTACTGTTTCAAATTCGCAAAATTTTAGCTTTTTAATGCTCAAAATTTACTTTCATTTCATCCTTTTTAATTATATCACTTCGCCAACAAATATTCTACTAGTACTTTTTGATACTTTTACTTTCACGTCAATTTATATCTCCGCATTCTTCTTTCTTCCAGTTACTTTTTTTGTTAATGAATCAAACCATTATTGCGATTTTCACGATTAGCACTATCTCATTCCTAAAAGCTGAGAGGAGCATCACAACATGATATTCTTTCCGTAGTAATATCATTCTTCAAGCTTACTTCATAATCTTTGTAGCTCGAGCTCCATTTAAAGCGCCATGCATTTTTTCCACAGAATACGAAAATGCTTCTTGAATGCAGTTTTCTTCCAAATTGTCAGCCTCTAAAAATACAACTACCAAGAATGAACAAAATTAATTTAACTAAATTTATTGCGAATTAACTGCCAACAATCTATCTCTTTGTCAAAGAAACAGAAGTTGCAACAACATCGGAAGTTAAAAAAGTCTACATAAAAATAAATGTAGAATAGGTTTTTAGAAGTCGTTTGCAATCTCTCATCTTCAATTGATAATATAATCATGGATAAATATAGAAGCCTGTTAAATAAATAAATTATATCAAGATGAGACCTGTAATGGTGCTCAACTGAATACTTGTAATACTGCATACACTATCAAATGTTGAAGCTATATTTTTGAATGACATATTGCAATTCGACAGCTGAATTTCCAACTGAAACGAATCAATAATAAATACGAAACAGTGATCAAAAAAAAGATATATTGAGAAATTTGATATCTATAAGGTTTTAGCAAGAAAATTTCGTTTAAAAAAAATGCGATCAAGATTGCAATAAAATAAAAACAAACATCTTGAGTAAATGTCAAGTTGTCGCCAATTGAAATTCGATTTTTTAAACGTATACAAAGCTGCTCACATGTTTCTACCCATATTAGTACCGATTTCATGTACTCGTTAGTACCATTTTCAGTAGTGTGGGACTAAAAAAAATAATGATAAAACAAAATGATGTCCATACTCAATGCATATCAATATTTTCTGATCATTTATTAAAATAAAAAAAGAAAAATCAAATATAGTAAAACTTACAAGAGTAAAGATAATACGTTGCACACTAATTTTGATCCAATATAATCCTTTGAGAAGTTGCGCACAAAAATCCAGAAATAATTGCTGCACATCATACCATTCTCGAGAAAAGTGAATTGATAAAATATTCTATAATGCTTTATCATATGTAAACACAGATTACCATGAATAATTTCACACGATTAACTAATTGTTGAGCTATGATCAGACAAATAATTTCTACTACCATTAATCGATAAAATTTTTTTTTGTAACCACAAATTTTAAAAAGATGCTATCATTGTTATGCTATAATAAAGAGACAAAAAAGTTGGATATGCTTTTTTGGATACTTGTCACAAATTTTCCAACAATTCTAATACCCTGGTTCAAAAATAATCCGGATCTTAAAATCTACTCCAGATAAAACTGAGACAATAAAAAAGAATCTACAAAAGCGAATGTACTGAATTTTGTAATGCAAGTTTTTACACACTTTTTCGATTTAGAAACGAGAGTACTGAAAATAAAAGGAAAAGAGATAAGTGAAAAAAACTAAACATTAGCTCAAGCTAAATGGTATAATAATATATTTATTTAAAAATATCTCTGAAACTATGTTTCTAAATTTCTAAAATCAAATTTTTTTTAAATTTTTAAATATTTTATGATGAATTTCTGCACTAAATATTATGAGAAATAAAATAAACCTCTAAATAATTGACTGCTTTGATGACATCATCGACCGGAGTGTTTTCATCGAATTTATCACTCCTAAGTAAATCAATGTACTGATCAATCATTCGTTCCTTTTTCGCAATCTCACTTTGTAGCGGTGCCATACGCAACAATTGTTCAACCGTACATCGACGTAACACGCTAGAACATTTTTTGTGTATTACGCATTTTTCCCAGAACACTTTTTGTATATTATGCATTTTTATCCTATTTTTTATGATCTAAAAATTTCTTTTTTAATCAAGGCGTGCATCATAGGGAAATATCTGAATTCCATATATACTTTCAAGTTTTAAATACATCAAAAGAGAACATCTTTGGGTAAAACTGCAAAAGGGTTTACCTTTCATATTGCCGAACAGCAGAACTGAAATTGCTTAAAAAAAATGAAAATTTTGCACAGTGCGCCCACTGTTCTGCTTTATGACATTTCGTAACGTGTTCACGACGTATTCCACCAGATGCAGATGGGTACTAGCAAAATACATTGATAAAAAAATACATTAGTGAAATTAAAAAAATTAATTTTAGAGTTTCGGTAAAATTTAAAAATAAAAACTTGAAAAAATAAACAAAAGATCTAAAGTAATATACAAGTAATATTTGATGATACCTTAAGATTTACTAATTTTGCCAGCACAGTTGTTTTGGCCAAAAGACGAGAGCAGCGAACAATCAAAAGCACTGCATCACCATCTCCTGAAAGAAAAATAAAAAATTTAAACCAGTGAAATTTCAAATGGAAAAAGCAAACTATTAAATCTCTGCTCACCTCCAGGTTTTGAGAAATTGTCAGGCAAAAATGCTTTCAAATAATTCGATAATTCAATTTCATACTTCAGCTCCACAGCACACACCTCTCTATCCACTAGCTGAAATTATTTGAAAATAATGTGTAAGTATTTCGAAATTTGGAAAACTATTTGACACAAAGAAAAAAAATCCCATAAAAGTTAAACTGAAATCTTACTTCAGCAAATGTTTGAGTAGCTGCAGTAAGAAGCATACTTCGCGTCGACATTGCGTTATTATCCTCTTCTCCTTTCAGTTGTTCGTTTAAGTTAATGATCTGAAACACAACATAATCCGTAATAGACGGATCTCATGCAACTTAGCCTTGAAGCCTTGAAGAACTGAATCAAGAAAGAGGAAGCAGGAAGAGTAAAACACGCTGCTCTGGATGACGTAAATATAAAAATAAGAGATATTTTGTTTCTACAGTCATGTAAGGGAAATATTGGTTAATGTAAATCACATCTTTTTTGATACATTTTTCGAAAATACAAATGTTCAGCAAACTGTTGCCTTACACCTACTTTATTTCTATGAATTGAATAGAAAACTTCAAGCTTACTCTATCTTGTTTTTCTTGAATTTCTTCATTTAATTCACCAATTTTCCGTCGAAATTTCATGATCATTTTCTCGTATTCATCCACCTGCTCGCCATATATTTTAAGTTGTGCCAGAAGCTAAAATGTGAAAAACAAAAAATATACTTACTGCTTAAGTTTGCGAAATTTGCAAAACCAAAACAAAATCATTTGAAAGCAAAAAACAAAAAAAAAAAAAAAAAAACCAAAATCGTCATATACTTACATTATTTATCCTACTGTTTGTTAAATCCAATTCCTGCTTAAGTTCTTTTTCAGCTTCCCTTTGCGTTTCAAGAATTTCCTCATCCATCGACCTGATTGCCTCATAATCTTCAACAGTTTCTTCTAGGGTACTAAAAATTTTTCAAGTTATTTCTTGTCATTTTTGTCACCACTTATCACGTAATGATATAGGCTTGCATTCATCCGAATTCTGCCTACTCCTCCAAGCGGAAGAAATAAAAATTCCTTCTTGTTTATATTCATTAATTTTAAATTACTAAAATGCGAGAATAGCAAAACTTTGGTCTTAAATAAAGCAGTTTATTGCTTTCAGTAGTTCTCCTAGGAATCTATATAAAATAAATCTATATATATATATATACAATACTTTCCTAGGAATCTATATAAAATAAATCTATATATATATATATACAATACTTTCCTAGGAATCTATATAATTTTTTCAGGAGCAAAAACCGATGTACATCAGTGAATTTAAAATCAGCAAACCAAATAGAGCTTTGATTTTTTAAGAACTAATAGCCTTTTAATAATAACAAAGCCTTGAAATATTAATTCAAAATAGTTAAAACCTCAGCTTCTTTTCCAGATCCATATTTTTTTCTGTCAAAATTTCGATCATTTTCTCACCGTCCATTGTTGCATCAATCTAAAAAGCACATTCAATCATGTGTCCTATCATCAATATATCAAATATAATTCATCCACAAACTAACCGAAATATTAAAAGCACAAGCGATGTGTTGAAGCAGAAAGAAAACAACACTAAATTAATGAATTGAAGAAAAAATACATGCATACTTACCCTTTCACTAAAATCAACCAACTGCAACAATTCGTAAGATATTATAAGCAAAATTTTGAAAAGCACAAATAATCAGATAATTCAAAACTTTTAAAATTATCGTAAAATTTTAAAAATTACTTCTACTAACCCGTTCTTTCAGCATATGTATTGTCTGGTCCGCTTTCTGAAGATCGTTTTTCAAATTTTCACAAATTCTCACTAATGTAGCAGACTCATTTTTTAGCATTTCATTCCTTTGCATTAATTTTCGTTTATCTTCTGCTAATTGACCGATTGCATCGCGCATTCTAAACAGTCGTACATTACTAATAAAGTCTAAATAAATATACAAAATCAAATCCAGGAACCTCAAATAAAATACCACAAATTGAATCTCAGAAGTCTAGGACCTCAAATAAAATACCAAAAGTAAATCTTGAATTAATGAAACTGACTACTTATCCACAAAACTTTAAACAAACCTACCGCACTATTGCTTCGCGTAATTTCACATTCTGACATTCCAACATTTTGAGTTGTTTTCCACATTCCTTTAACAAAAAATGCATTTTTGGAGTACTAATATTGAAATGCCTTCAGAATTTCATGAATTGTACTCGTCCTTCCTGTGACTGTATACCAGCAAAAAAAAAAAAAAAAAAAAAAAAAAAAAAAAAAAAAAAAAAAAAAAAAA
>JARVGP010000396.1:9602-48305 GCA_029876185.1 Mansonella ozzardi | reverse complement strand
ATTTGCCAGAAGTTACTCATGCATCAAATGAACCATATTCTTGATTATTTTTCTGAAATCTATTAAATACTAAATATAAATTTCACAAGTACAGAATTAACGCATCAGGATAAAATGTTGTACTTAAAATATGGCAAATGGAAAATGTATTATTAAATTATTAATCATTAAAGCATTAATCCCATTAAAGTATCAATCAGCTAACTAAAAAAGAGAAGAAGAGCGAAAGAAAAAATAAGAAAGAGGATGCCTGATAGGAAATAATTCATGATAGATATTATAGATATTACGTGATAGATGTTATCCTGTAATATTTTGTAAACAAAAGTTAGGTCATCAAAAAGATAGCAGAACTCAGCAGTTTTTACCCGAGAAACTATGAAAAATAATAATGTGAATGAGTAAATAATCAGCGTAGAAAGACTCTCTTCGACCAAACTTCAAATCCTTCAACTCTCGCTCTTTTCTATCATTGATCTAGTCAACAAATCTCTTTCTACAACTATTCGAATAATTCAGAATCTTTTTCCCTACCACCTCATACTTCTGTCCATCTCCAATTTCTTCTCAATATTCAATGTCAGTTGGACTTATACCTACACTTACCCTAATGTCAATTACTGCAATAAAACTTCCTACTGTCCCGTCACTTTACACCTTTCATTCTATTTACAACTTCCTCTTTTACATGTTTGTCTATCCAGTCTAAATCTCTCCAAACTTTATTACCCGATAGTGCTATCTATTGTAACCTCAGAATTGTTGAGAATGACAGTCAAAAATGCAAGATCGTGCTATTTTTGCTTGTATTTGCCTAAAACAATGATGCCTATCGAGGAATGATTTAGTTCATTATCTCATGATTTAGTTCATTATCTCTCCTTCTTTTTCTTCCACTCATTTTCTGCAAAATATGTTTAATTTTTCGATTAATAAACGTTTCTCATCAAATGACAAGCCCTTTTCTTTTTCGATTCTCCCTCGTTCCTAGCTTCATCACTTTTTACCCACTTTTTCCACTTGACCTTTTTTATCCACTTTTCTAATGTTTCATCACCACCAGAGTGAAAACGAAAGGTCGATATCGGTCCACAAGAATTCAAATTATATAATTTCTTCATCTCCCTGTGGAAGCACATGAAAATGAGCAGAATTCGCAAAAAAGTTTAATTGCCAATAATTAAAATTCACTTCTATTTGTTTAGTCAAAAATTTGAATACTGTGACCTGAATGTGCTATAACCTATTATGGAACTATCTCTGATATGGGATTGTATCTTTTCATCGAAAGGTAAGCTCAGTTGATATCTAATGATATCTATTGAGATGAAATCAGTAAGTGAAGTGAAGTGAACTGAAGTGAAGCGAAACGAAGAGAAGTTAAATAATCATCTTCCATGAAAGTTAATGAAAAAATGCTTACAGCTAACTTGCAAATATGCCCGTAGAATTGACAATAAATCATTGGGATTGTTAACGATTATGATTATGATATAAATCAAAGTTTAAAAAAAAATGTGTTAAAAATTTTCCGAAAAGAACCAAAATTTATAAAACTTATGCACAACAGAATTTCACGCTCAAGTTATTATGAAATTTTAAAATACTTAAAATGAATTTGTGTTATGCTGATAATGATTCGCTTGAGCATAGTAGCTCAGAAAATGAATTGAAGGAGATGTGTCATTTAGAAATGGCCATTAAAACATACATAAGTAGTAAATAAATGAATAAAATATGAGTTATCTGGCATATTTCAAAAAAATAAATAGAAACAAGAATACCGGTAATTAAGACCGGTAAATATCGACACAGGCTTCGTCTATCTTTTTATAAACAACACAAAACTAGGATATGATCCCGCACACAACTCTGAACTACTGCATTCCAGGGTTCAGTCGAAACCCACCAAACATCCCAGTGATTTATGCATAATTTTACTTCGAACTACCGCATTTCAGGGTTGAGTCGAACCCACCAAACATCCCAGTGATTTATGATGCGATTGCAACAAAGCAAAATAGATGGATGGTGCATAGGCAATATGCAACACTATTTGCAACACTTATTTCCACTTGGATCTTCTGATTCAACTCTTGTCCTAATGACACCTGCATTCTCATCTAAAAATTTATATTTAAAGTTAAGGGAGGAAAATTGATAATTTGTTATTTGACAATATTAATGTCTTCATTAAGCTACGTGACATTTTCAACGAATACTTGAAAAAAAAACCACCTGATACAAACAACATATTCTCTTCAAGTCAGTCATTGGCAAACTTTTATTACCTATGGTAACATTTTCATGTTCATAATATCACTTATTCAGGTATGACTATTTTTCAGTATATCCTTGTAGATATAAAGATTCTATTTTTAGATGATTTTTATACGATCAAATTAAAATGATATCATATTGCTGTTTTGAATACTTTTAGATCCTTTTTCCCGACAAATATCATTGTTTAAATTAAAATTTGAAATCTGTACTTTCTTCAGTTGAATAAATTTAAAATGATATTTTGTATTAAACATTCCTGAATTCGATTCACTTTGTAAATTTATTTCAGAAAAAATAGCACATCAAATTATCTAATTCCTATCATATGATATAAATGCTTAGAAAACAGTAATCCTTTGAAGTACATTATCTCAAATACGATCTAAGAAGGCTCCATCGATAACTTCTTTTAATATCTTTTCGTTATCTGATATCAATTTATCTTAAGTTCCAAGTTTTTAATAATTTAAAGAAAAAACAGTTAAATAAATCAAATAAACTTAAAATATTTTACATTGGCTTACGAGAAGCAAATGATAAAATTTATCACCTTTCATCTGCCTGTTAAAGGTTTCCCAGCCATAATAATATCACTGTTATCTGATATCATTTCTATTGTAACTTAATCTTACTTTCATTTTTCTCACATTAAAATAATTCTTTGACAGTTTTTTAAAAAAGTGATTCTTAATGAAGTTATAAATTTGAGTTTTCGAAACAAAAACTGACACATAGGAAAAAATATGTAGCAAAAGATCGACACTACAATTCATTCTTACACTACAATTTATGTTTCGTTTTCGCTTTTCATTTCTGATTTAAGAATACATCACATTTTAATTAAAAAAAAAGGAAAACTTTGATTTGGTGGCACATGAAATGAAGAAAAAATTGGACTGCAACAACTACCATGTTCAGTTTACTTAAAGGCTATTTTATTAATTAATTACTTTGTATAACTTAGAAAACATTGGAATGTTGCTTATTTAATGAAAGATTTAGTGAATATTTTATAACAATTAATTTGTACTGTAAAGGCAATATAGGCAAATGTTTCAGTCTCGTGATTGATTCAACATATTAATGATGGGTTTAAAATTTTAGTTCAGTCCATTCAATTATTATTTCAAAAAGCTATTATCAATATCATCATCAGTAATACCGGTAATTTATGTTGACAATATCTTTTTAAAATAATTTAAGTGGACTTTTGTAGTGCTTGTGCAAGCCAAAGCATAAAATTATTAATTTTATTAACAATTCAAATTATCATTTAAATTTATTTATATGAGCAATTCAATTCATTAACTGAGTATTTTTAAACATAACTTCATCACATAGATCCGTATATTTACTACATCAATACTTAGTATTATCCATATGTCTTGCAGGTTTGAGCTTCATTTCATCTCAGAAACTGAACTTTCACCTTTTCAGGTGGAATTATCTTTCTCTCTCTTCCTCTATTTCTCTTTTATGTACTTTTAAACAAAATTCAATGATGCTAATACAGTATTAAGTAATAGAAATAAGTTATATGAAGAGATACGTATGTGAGAAAGCACCAATATTGGTGAGAATGTAAACGATTCATCTGTTATCAATGTTATCAATTGATCCGTTATCAATTAGTGATTGATCTGTTATTATAATTGATTTGAAAACTTCTTTTTATTATCTTTTTTTCACACTTTTATCATATTTCATCTCAAACGATTGAATTATTTTTTATCACAAGAGTGATAAGAGAGGGAGACATTGTGTTTGCATAATGAACAGTGCGAACTTTATTTAAAATAGGATCCGCAGTACGTATTATTCGCTGTGTAGTTCATTACTGTTTGGGTTGGTGCAGACTGCGGCTTGCTGTGTAGAGTGCCAGGTGAGAGAGATGTGCTCTTATATCTATTTCGATCGATCTAAATTCATCTTTAAACTATTTACATATAGCACTGGAATTGCTCAAATAGTTATAGTCAATGTTAGATTGTAATTTGTAATTAAATTTATAATTAGTATTTCCACTTATCGTAGCTCTGATACCTTATCATATACCACCATACTATATCATAGCTCTGATACCTTATCATATACCACCATACCATATCATAGCGCTGATACCTTATCATATACCACCATACCATATCATAGCGCTGATACCTTATCATATACCACCATACCATATCATAACTCTGATACCTTATCATATACCACCATACCATATCATAATCTCTGATACCTTATCATATACCACCATACTATATCATAGCTCTGTAATACAAGCAATGTTCTCAAGATTTCAATTGGTATGCCATTTGTTTAGTATTGGAATTTTCATTTTCAAGATTATTTAGAGATGAATGATTCCTGAAAGTTAAACTGAATTCTGTTTATCTCTGCTTCTTTCTCTTTCTCTCGATAATTGACTTAATAGTTTTATCATCTTTCAAACACTATATGATAATGATGTATAATAGAAAATGATATCGGTTTTCTTTTTAACTTACGCCATTTATTCAATTTTGATTTAATATCAAATGAGATGTAATTTGAGAATTTGAGAAGAAAACATTTAAAAAATTGTTTCGTAAAGATTAATTTTAACAAAACAGTTCATCGAAATATCATCATATGTTGTTTAATAGTGTCAGATATCTTTAATCTTTTTTTATTCTCTGCTATCGAAACTGGCTTCTCATTGATTATATGCATTTTCTGAATGATTATTTTTGATAATTATTTTGTTCCATTTTAAAATCACACTATTGCATTGTGATAATTAGAGATTTGATAGTTTGATTTAATGTCAAATCAATAGCTACAATATGTGAACATCATAAAAGTCCAGTTTAATAAATATATAATAGTAAAGTCCATTTGCATGAGAATATGAATTACAGCGAGAAATATTTTTTATGTACGAAATTTTTATTTTTCAGAGTTATTAGAATTAATTTCCGAATTTTCAGAATTAACTTACAATCACAATTACAACGAGAAATATTTCTTAGATATTTTTAGCGAGTGTACGAAATTTTTAATTTTATAATTAACTTCCATTGAGAAGTATGCATGAAGATGTCTTCCTTCTTTTTTAACTTCCAAATAAAGTTTTGTTCTGATGAGAGAATGAAAATATCTGAATTTGGAGAGAATTTATTCATGCATTTACTTCAACTGGTAGCTTATGTTATTTGCATTACTTCCTACATGTTGCTTTATTTTTTTGCAATTTTAAAAAATTTAAAAATGTTTTAGATAAATTCCTGTTTCTACATCATGCATTCATTGTCGTGCTTCCTGATATCTCCAATGTCCGTCAACCTTCATTGTTATGTTTTTTCTTGCATTTCCTTAAGTTCATATTTCTTTTTATTACTCCTCTGAAGAGGCTTAAAGGAGATTGAAATAAAAGTTGAGTCAGTTACTTTGTCATTAAAATAATTTCAAACATCACTGGACGGTAAGAGAAGTTCGGGTGAAAATTGAAGAACACTTGGCGAGATGCAAAGGATTTAATTGTTAGAAGTTTTAAGTTAGCATTGTTCCATTTCTTATGGATGATTTCAGGACTGTAAGTTCATATAATTGTTATTGTATATGCTAACCTCTTTTTTTCATAAAATAAATGCAAAAGAATTTTTTACAAATTTTCAACAGTTATAAGTGTTAGCTATTGTCTTATCAATGATATATCTTGAAATGGCAGCCTCAATTTTTATAGTGCACTAAATGTATTATAACCTATCAAAAAATTTTTTCTCTTCCGACAGATAGATTTTCATTTTGCCACTAAGTGATTTAAATATTGAATAAGTACAAGTTGGAATATCATATTTTTATGTAAGACATTTTTCATCAAATCTTTGAGAAATCTAGTCATTCATTAACCACTAGAAACATTGTTCAGTGGTTCCATCTTTATCCCTTTCTTGGACACTGAATGGATTCAAGCAACTAGATATTCAATACTTTATTATTACGGTGACCTTCTTACCTTACTTCATTAATCTGAAATTCTCGAGAATTTGTTTTTCAGTCGTGACATTTCCTGTGTATTCAGCGGAGCCAAAGTTATTCAAAGGAATAATCATTGTTTTTAGTCTTTTTAGCTTAAAAAGCAGACGGAGGCAGAAGAATAATTAGCTATATAATACAATCTGTGATGTTGATGGGCCATGGTTAGCATCAATAGCTCCAATCTGGCTCAAAGAGATTCCAACACTGTTGAAACACCGAGAGGAATTGGTAGGTTTGCTTTTTGTGTATTCCATTTTTTCTTTTGCATATTATTTGGTGCATTCATTCATTTATTTAAGAGTATCAAGTTTGCATCGGAATATTACATACAATGATGATTATTGCAACCAACGTGCTTTATTTAATTAAAAAAATACTCTGATTGAAATTCATTGTTCGACTGTTTTTGAACTTTTTATCTTTTTTTCATATTAAAAATAATCTGTACAAAAATCACTGTTAGAAAAAGAATCATTGTATGTTTTATTGTAGACGTAAGCGAAGACATGAGCAATAATGAATATCCTTTACACGACGTTCAGCAAGATTCAAACGCGTTGGATTGTAAAGGAGACGAACAAGTAAACGTTTGATGCTTGTTCATATTTAATTGTTGAGTTAGAATGCAAAAACAATAACTGAAGCAAAAATTATTGGTTGACTTTTATTTTTAGCTTTCAGCTTTTTGTTCTAAGCATCTTTCTTGCTTATTAATGCATTGCATGATATATAATAACCATAAAAGGTAGCATATCTGATATTACAACAATATTCTCCGAAATACAGATAACTTTTGGCCATCTTCTACTACTGAACAAGTATTTTAAGTTACGAAAAGTGCCATATACAATGCACGGTGTGTTGCATTATTTGCAACATGAATGGAGCCGTTATGAAATGGATCGAGCACAGTGGGAGATGGAAAGAGCTGAACTGCAGGTTTCATTTCTTAAATCTCAATAAAAAGAGCTTCTAATGTTATAACTTTCTCATGTAAAATATTGGTACTATAAATCATAGTTTTCATGATTTTTATTTTTTTTTAGGCACGAATAAGTTTTCTTCATGGTGAGCGGAAGGGACAGGAGAACTTAAAGGCCGATCTAATACGGCGCATAAAAATGCTTGAATACAGTTTAAAGCAAGAACGGTCGGACTTTTATCTGATTTATTATTGTTCGACAACTTTTTCTTTTTTATAGTAGTGTGGTTGAATTATATCTTTTTGCTCGTATGTATAGCAAATTTATTAATGTTTAGTACTTAATATATATATATATAATATCGATTAGAAGTTGCATAACGGTTAATTAAGAACGCTGCATTCTAGATTTTAGAACTGTAAAGCTTAAATTTCTTGTCCAGTAAATCACCGAGCAATTTTCATTCGAATAGGAATTTCTCAAGGGATAAATTATATTTAATCCTGATGGAAGCTATTCATTCAGCTAAATTCAAATTGTAATAATTCACGATATCTTCTGTTTCAGAGCTAAAAATTATCGCTTAACTCACAATGGTCAAGATAAGCCAGAAGACGAAGTGAGTCCGAACGAAGTAGCAGGTACATAACTTGTGCGCTGTTGTTGGCAGTTAACTGACCGTGACAAGAAGTGTTTTAAATTTAAGAATCATAGTTTTTGTGTATTTTGTAAGTCAATGCTTAAGAAGTATGAACTTTTTCATATTCATTTTCAGAAGCTGCTGAGCAAGTTTCCCTTGACGTGGATGCCTACGCTCCGCAATGCAATAGCGCCTCCAGTTTTCGTAATGCAAGAGCTTTGCTCAGGCAATATTTGCAGGTTGGTACTGGCACTTTTTAGCTAGCAATGAATGTTTGAGAAATTCAAAAAAAAAGTTAACATCTTGCAAGATTTTACACATCGTTATTATATTTTAGGAGATTGGTTATAGTGAAACGATTTTGGATGTTCGATCATTTCGGGCAAAAAATTTATTAGGACTGATGTCACAATCAGACCGACAGGCTGATTCTAGCAGGTAATAATATTTGCTGAATTGAATTGTTTTCTAACTTGTATTATTCATCAATTTACAGTATTGCCTAATAATTATCAAGTCGAAAACACTGCAAAGTCATACGTAGGCTTCATTAATAATATAGAAGTTCATCTGCATAGTAGTACTGCAATCAACTGGTTATTATAACGAAAGCGCTAAACTCGGTGCAGTTTTGTATGTTTCAGCGCTAGTCGGCAGAGTGCTGTGAAGGCTCTTCAAGATACCGATCGTGCTGTAATGGAAGCTGCTCAGTATCTTCGGAGAAAAAGAATAGATAATTCAGTACCAGCTGGGAGTGACGATAGGTAGCATTAACATTTTCCTTTTTTCATTTATTACAAATTCCAGACATATTTGTTTTACTGAGATGAGTACTAAAATTTTTACATATTTAAGTCTTAAAACTAGAAGTAAAAACTGTATTTGAACACTTGTTTTCAAAGCGATTGTAGCGATTCGGAGGATGATGAAAAGGCAATAACAGAACACAAAAAGGATTCTCTTGATTCGGAAATAGTGGAAGAGTTTGGGGAGTTTGCATTTTTAAAGGCTGAAAAAGCAAGTGGTACCACAAAGCGACCGAAAAGGAGTGGCGAATGGAGCATCAATCAGCGTGCTATTGATCAGATGAAGGAAAAGTTCAGGTAAACACTTAGTTTGACTGTTTTTTTTTTTTGGCTTATATACTCGGACTAATCTTATATAGAAGAATTTTAGAACTTTGTATCCTTTTAGATCGGAACAAGAAAGAAAACGAAGTAATAGTCAGAATGATTCTTTATCTGGTAGAGGACCACCGCATCAACTTTGCTTAGGACCGGATGATGTTAAAAAAGAAGCATTGGATGGTAAATTCCGTTTTTTCAATGTATCTGAATTTTGCATACTTTTTTCAACAATAAATGTATTTTTGTTTATCAATTTTTGCTCTTTTTTCGTGAACAAGAGACATAGACTTTGAAATTTATTTTAGCAAAAAAAAAAAAAAATGATATAAAATCAGTGCATATGTCATTGTTCTTTTTTTGGAAAATATTGTGAATGAAAATGAGAAAAATCTTATTATTTCTATTTTTACTTTTATTTTGCAGATAGTGTTCAGCAATTTTTCGGTAACAAAAGTAAGCGAGAATTTATTGATATTAATGCAGCTCTTGGAATTGCTGATGAAGGAAATGTTGGCATTAAAGATGATTTCATTATCGTTAGTGTGTACTTTCCCATTTTTATTCCATCTTTGTAAGTATAACTTTATCTAATTTTGAACATTTCTCTTCAGATTTTATAATTTCTTCCACATATCTGCATTTGTAAGTCAACATGTTATGCATTCCTGACAGATTTTTCAAACAGGAGTCATAGTTCTAAATTATCTTCAGCCAGACGAAGATACAACGAATGTTCGGTGGAATTTGAAATTTACTTTGCGCTCACATTTCGATAGCATTCGCGCCATGCAGTTCCATCCCGTTGAACCGGTACTTATTACTGCTAGTGAAGATAGCACGGCAAAGCTTTGGAATCTTGGCAATAGCAGTATGAAAATAGATTTAAAAGGAAGTAAGTGTCCAGTTTTCCCGTTTGATGTCACTAATTATTCAAACAGAACCGTTTATACTAACTTTTGTTTTAATGTAGGTTTAGGTTTCTTTATATTGCTGCCTTTTGCAGATCAAATCCCGGCACATTCACAGTCTACAGTTGCTGATCTAGAACCAACTTATACATTCCGTGGACACAAGTACGTAACTTTACTTGAAATTCAAATAGTATTTTATTTCTTGTTGATTCATTCAGATTTGACTGCTAATTTTTTTTCAGTGGACCGATTCTTTCAATGGATATGTCACCAACAGGTGATATGTGTTATACTGGTGGTTTCGATGGTGTTGTATGTTGCTGGTCGGTACCATCAGTTAATACTGATATATATGATCCATACGGTATGGTTTTATTCTATTCTGTTAAAATCTACCGAGACATGGAATTATGCAGGTATATCTTTTAGGAGTCCCTTGCTTGAAATGTACCTGGGAAGATACACCCAGATGTAGATAGTTAGTGATAAGTGATACGTGGATAGTTGCATATCTTAATTGTTGCATCGCAGTCATTGGATTAATGAAGATTATTGACTAATATCATGTAGTCTTTTTTTGAAAGTTTTCGATCTATATTTTAAAATTAGTCATGTTTGCAGACTCAAAAGTGTTGTGCGAGAAATTGAAAGGGCATAGTAGTGCAATCTGGTCGGTTGCGTTTCACTCATCGGATAATCGTCTCGTTAGTGCTTCTGCTGACGGGACTATTAAACTCTGGGAACCGGGTAGTTTTTTTTTTCCTTTAAAGGTATGGTCTGCCAGTATGGTCTGCCACTATTTGACACTTCATGATATCGCTATATAGGAGCAGCTTGAAGCTGTCGATTTTTTGAACAGAAATTTGTGCTACAGATGCGTTGATGGTTATGCAGTTCCTGGTGCTTATAATATAGCAGACGTAATGATGCATATACAATTACTAATTAAGTATGGAATTACGAGTAAATCTTAAGGAAATACGGATGCACTCATCAAGTCATTTGGTGCTGCTTTGCCAAATATTAAACCAACATCAGTTGACTTTGTTTCAACTGAACCACAGCAACTGCTAGCAGCGTATACATCATCATATGCTTCAATTATTGATATCGAAACCGGTTCCAATGTACTCTCATTTGATTTTGGTGATGGTATGTTTTCAAAGCACTCGTGCCTATTAATTTTCCGTGCTTATTAATTGAATTCAAGACGCCTTAATTGTTTTTCTATTTTATGAAAATATTTTATGGATCTATACATGTATACTACAATGAAGATTTCTTTGTGGCGATCTTTTTTTAATAAAGGAAATTATCTTTAAAAGTTTTAGTGATACTGAACACTAAAAATTTCTAGTTCTAAAATAATGTGCCATAATTTTTTGTAAGATTTTGGTACCAGTTTACATCAATTCCGCAACTCTGTTTTCTTAAAATTTAATCGTCAGCAACTGCACTGTGTTGTTTTAGAAGATGCTGGAACTATTACAAAAATTTTATCACACCCAACGATGTCAGTATCTTTAACTGCCAGTAATGATCGCAAAATACGTTACTTCGATAACAATACTGGTATCAAGATTTACTTTTTTTAGAGAAATCATTTTTAGGAATTTATGGTGTCTTGAAATGAGTTGAAAGTTTTTAGTTCCAAATTAAATGCTGCGGAATTATTCTGCTAATTGTTAATTACCGGTTTTTCGCTCGTTTTTTTTTGGATTATTTTAGTATCATCAATCCATATTTCTGATAATCTTAAACTTGTTCTGTTTTTTTATACTCGAATAGATGAAATCTTCATTAAGAGCGACAAAAATAAAACTTTGTTGATGTAAAACTGTTGATGTTGATGATAATTCTTTCAGGCAAAATGATTCATGAAACTGTGGCACATGTTGAAGCAATTTCATGTTTAGCTATTGATCCCAATGGACTTTATTTACTTTCCGGTAGTCATGATGGTTCTTTACGTCTTTGGAATATGGAAAAAAGAATTTGTCTCCAGGTAGTTTACATAAACTTAAAAAGGGAAATTATGCTGTCATTTCTTTTATTAAAATAAGTTCATATGCAGAGGTACATGATAATTACAACTGTTAAAAATATTGTGTCCGAAGACGGCTGCATTAAAGTAATACTTTATTTGTAGGAGATTGCGGCACACCGCAAGAAGTTTGATAGCGCTGTGATGACGGTTGCATTTCATCCAAGTAGGCCTTTGATTGGTTCCGCTGGTGCTGATGCCCTTGCAAAAGTTTTTAGCTCCCAGAAATATTTGCAGGAGAATAATTTTGACTGACGAATTTTATATTTGTTTGTTTTTTTTTATTCAGACTGCTCTTCGTTAAAGAATGTCTCGAGTAAAAAAATTATGCGCCTCATTAGATGGCTGTATTTTTCATTATTTTTCGTTTACATATGACTTTAAGGATTTTTCAGTGCTTCACTTTAATTGAATTTGATACTAATTTTTTATACTGCCTCAGTTATAACTTTAGGAAGTTTAAGAATTCCTTGGATTTGTAAATATTTCCAGCGAATTACGAAGTAAGCGTAATGTCGAATTGGAATTTTATTCTATTAATGATCTTAAGAAATGTAAGGAAGCTCTTTTTGTTGTTACATTTGATTTGACCTTATGTTTGATCAGTTTTAGTTTAAATTTAAAATATCTCGAATGTTCAATTTCTGCTGTGGGTTTATACTAAAAACTGATCAAGCATAAGTTAAACCTTCATCTGCATTATAACAGGGGAAAAACATCAATGTTTTTATAGAAACCTTTATGAAAACAAAATTTACTGTCTGTCAGTGTATGGTAATTTTTACTAATGCAGAGAACGTATTTGCTTGCTTATGTTCTGTAATTCTGAGTGTTCTATCTCTAAATTCTGAATTAGTGTGTCAAAATTTTTATTTTGAAATTGAAATATTTTATTTTACAAATGCTCTTGTTTAGGTGCAGTTCAGTTGTCTTTTTGAGCATTTTATAGTGACAATTCTTTTGAATATATTTATTGTTAGTTTTTACTTTATAGTCTTACACCATTCATCATAAAATACTTTTTCAAACTAAATTTTGTTTTTTTTTTTAAATTCAGTGTTGAAGCTGGTGTAGATCTATGCAGTTAAGGCAGATTTGTTTTCGGATTCAAAATTTTTGCAGTAGATGGGAGAATGTTATTAGGATTTTTAGCTTTTGCAATAGCACTTTTTTATTCATTTAGCTGAAACTTTTCTGAATTGTTCTGATTCTGGAGAGCGGAAGATATGAAGAATAGAATAACTACAGAAATAACATGAAAGGAATCAAACAATGTGTTATTTTTGTTCTCTCCTTTTCATCTTAAAATATTGCCATCTGAACTGAAAATTAGCGTTGGTATAACTATTTTATAAATGTTGAAAAATGTGCATTTCCAAATACAAGTGATAGTTTATAAATTTATTGTCTTACTTTCTTTCTGTTACAAAAAATCCCTTTAACTATGCTTCATTTATTGTCGCTTTTTATCGTTGTTGGATTACAATTGGTAATATACATTTAAAAGAAAATGAAATGATTTGTTTGTTGTTTTGCTTTTTTCTATTTTTATTCTTGTTCAGGTTTTTAGTTCCACACGAAGCAAGATATAATGTTTATGCTTTGTGTTTTTACATTATTAAGCAGAAATGCAAGTTTAATAGGAAATACAAGATGAAAACAGTGTGAATGCCTGAATGATGATATTAATGTTTCCGGAGTAACTTTTGCAGAATTCTGTATATTTACAAAGCTAATTTTATTGCTAAGCTGATTAATTTCATTGAAATAAATTATCTTAAAAATGTCTAGGTTCAAGTTTCTGCAGAGAAAATCATAAGTAACAGTGATGTGGATTCTTGGGAAAAAGTAATCATGAAATATATTCGACATATTGTATCGTTTTGATATATATGTAAATGTTTGCTACAAAGCTTACAGTTTCAAATGACTTTTTTAAAATGTTTGCTATAAAACTTACAGTTTCGAATAATGACTTTTTTTAGAAATCATACAACTATTTAGAAGCTGTCATACTCCGAATGAAATAATCATTCCTCTGATTACCGTATTATTACAAAAACTGTGTTTACCAATAAGACCATTAACAGCAGTATTAGGTATTTTCTATTACAGCTGAGGTATCAGCGATTATTTTCGCTGTGTTCACAATAGAGAGGAATGATCTGTAACATTCGACTTATTCATAAGTACAAATCTCAGACTAGCTGTATTACATGTATACTGTGTGTCGATGTTTTTTTAGTAATAAACAATTTAATGCTAATTCGGAACTTGGAATTTTGTTGTTATATGCTAAAAATTAAATAAAAATAAATGTCAACATATGATCTAATATTTCATCGCGGTTTGGTTCTTCGCAAACGAAGATTTCATCCACGTTGAATGAATCCATGAAGTCTGCGTAGTGAATTTTTCAAATGAAGTGCAACGTACGTGGGACTTCCCACTTTTTACTGCAGAAATTCATTTACCAACACTTAGCAAACTTGGACGTGTAACAGCAAGATCAAGAGTGTGGATTTGTTCTTACATAGATGACCTTGCAGAGCTAATCGAGCTCCACCTGCTCGGTTTTTTACAGTACCAGTAGGATACTGTAAAAGATATTTAAATGGAATGAAAAAAAGTTTTTTGAATGGAAATAAGAAGTTTGTCATTTCTATAGGTATGATCGGTAAAAAGTACCTTAATAGAAATCATAAACTAATATGCCATTGATTAGCCCTTTTAGATTAACTTGACTGAGCAAGTTTTACATCTTTACTACATACATCTCATAGTGAAGAATCAGGCTATTTCAAGAACAACTAACATTTCAAAAATAATGAAGCAGTAGTTTCAATTTTGTCTATTTTTCCAAAGTTACTTTATTTTAATTTTTTTTCAAATAAACACATGAAAAAAAATGCCAGGGAAAACAAAAAAATTCATTTTCTGATACGTGATGAAATGATTGTTATGGATTTATCATCATTTTATTGGAGCAGACAAAGGGTATAGATAAAAATTGATAAATTGATTAAAAAAATGTTTCGTAAAAAGTATGCCTGGAAATGTCACATTGCTGACTTATTCCATTTCTACATCACACAAATTACGCTGTAAAAAACAAGTTTGTGATATTCTAATCTGAAAATAGAATAGCCTAGCAAAATCGCTTGAGGATCTTGTAAGGATGAAAATGTTAAAAAAGGAAATAATGGATAACTGTGCAATGATAGCAGCGCATAGCTTTCTGAGAGAATAGAAGAAGAAAAAGAAAGGTTTTTTCCAAATTTCTACTTTCTAGTTTCTAAAAATCTTTATTTCTAAATTACTAAGATTAATTACTAAGGAAATGCTCTGTTGGCAAGTTGCAAATTAAGAGTTTTTTTTTAAAAAAAAGATATGATAAATGTTTTTCCTGATTTCACAAAATCCTAGCACATTTTTGCAGTGCAATATCAAGTCTATAAAATTTTGACTAAAAAAGAAGAACGGAAAATTAAAATACTACCATACATAAAACATACTTTTTAAAAAAAAATATACATATCAAAAAAATAAGCAAAAAGAACGAAAGTTAAGAACATAAAGCATATTCGATTACTGTAGTTTCTTGTCTTCTGCTGATCTTTATTGGTTTGTACTGACTCTCATCAAATTAGCTAATTGACATAATTACGAACTAATTGTTTAGTTGTCAAGTTACTAAGTTATTCAACATAAATATAATAAAGTTGATAATACTTCGTCGTTAACATGATAATTTAATTTAAATTGCCAATGCTTTTTTCTCCAGAACATTTTACACTATTTATTTTTTCATTGAAAAAATATGCTAATTATATTAATGTTAACATAAAGAAAAGTAAACTGTATTGGAATTGTAAGAAGAAAAATAATTTTCCAAACTTGATTAAAAACTTGAAATGAAACTATTAAAGCCATGGCTAGCAAGTGAAGATTCCCTTTTTGACAATGTCATTTCTCGAATTGTTATATTAGATCTATTCATCATCTTTTTGTTCCTTGATTTCAATGATTTTGTAATATAGAGAAGACATTTTATTCAAACAAAAGTGCAATAATTATTAATCTAAATTTTGAGCAACATTTGAGATATTGCTATATGCAAAAATGAGAGAATGAGCAGTAGACTATATGAGCAATAAAATCGCAAAGATATAATATTCAAATTTAAACTAATTTATTCAAAGAAGACGGTGTAATTCTCTTCAGAGCATTATTCGATAACAGACACTGATAGTTTTATGGAGCTGAGCGCAAGAAATGGTTGAAGGTGGCGAGGTAAAGCTTTCAAAGAGTGCTTTCACGGCATTTTCGCATCAAATCAAATTCCTCTTTACAAGAAGGCTTAGAAGCACAGTAATCTTGAATACCATGTGTGATCTCAATTAATTCAGATTTAAAATTAATAATTATTGAACCAAAAATCCAAATTTAATGGGATTGTTCTGGTCATTTGTTTTATAGCTAAACTATGCAATAAATTTATCATCGCTTCAAACGGAAGCTTCAGTAGAGGATGAAAAGGTTTTAATTTGAATTTCTTTAAAGGTTTATGCAGTTTAGAAAGAGTATTTTCAAGTTATCTAATAAATTCATTAGTATGGATGTTTTATTTCACGTTTGATGATTACTGTTTTTGCTATTTATTTGTGCCACTCGACTCTGAAACTTCTTACGAAGTTACAATACATAAAAAGTGCTGCAATATTGATTTTACTCGATATTTTTCTTTTTTTAACACGATTTTACTCGATTTTTCTTTCTCTTTAACAAAATGACAAAAAGTTTTTAATTTGTTGATTTCAAAATGTAATTTGTCGCAGTGACAGAAATAAACAGTTATAAAATTCTAGCGCATTTCATATATTTAAACAAAAAGCAAATTTAGGATGACAGAAC
Organism: Mansonella ozzardi; assembly: GCA_029876185.1. Taxonomy (NCBI): domain Eukaryota; kingdom Metazoa; phylum Nematoda; class Chromadorea; order Rhabditida; family Onchocercidae; genus Mansonella; species Mansonella ozzardi. The sequence goes on along the minus strand of JARVGP010000396.1, from coordinate 31,443 downwards.
AGACCTGGAAGAAGAGAATTTCAATATACAAGGTCAGTAATATGCTACCTGCTTCGGGTGTCTTTATGGCATTTCGCTAAATAAGTAGGAGAGAACACTGAATTCAGACTCTTCCTTTGTTTTTCCAGCGTAGCATATAGTCTTGTAATTTGAGAATTACTACTTTGCTGTATCGTTCCATAAATTTTTTTTCTTCGTAAATCCAATGGTTCCCCTCCTTAAAATTAGAAGGTGTAATTACTTGATTAGCATCAGTATCTTTAAATCATTCCTTAAATCAAGACACAAAAATTCTGCATGGATAAATTATTTCGAGGAGTGAAGAAAGTGCCAATTTTCAAACTTGATGGATAAGAAGCAAATTACAAATTATAACTGACTAATTTTAATTTTAACTTTTAAATGATTAATTTTAATTGACAATATAGAGAAACGATAATTTTAGTTCAAGGACTAATTAGTGCACTTCGAACAACAAAAAAAAAAAATTCTTAAATTTCGTCAATTTTTTTATAAACTTTCAAGTTGCATTTGTTTTTGTGGTTTAACTAACCATGAAATTCCCTTTGTCTTCAATCTTATCAAAAGTTTTCTTATCATAATTGGCTTTGTTATCAGCAATATTCCTTTTCCAGTAGTTTATCCAGGTTTTTATCGATGTTTGAGGATTCAATTTGATGATAAAATTAGTATAAACTTGCTTATTTACAGGAATGATGCAATGCTGCTCGCTGATATATCTTTGCATCTATATAATAATGATATTTGTTGGAAGTACAAATGTCCGAAATTGTCCGGCCGATGTTTATCTTCCAATTTGGATGATTGTTTACGGATGCATTGGTATTGCGGTCGGATTCGCTTTCATTTATTTAGGATTCTTTGCACTTTGGTCTTTTTCATTTATTGCATCAATTATTGGTTTGTTCTTTTACATAATATTCATTAGTAAATAATTTAAACTACCTGCAGCTACAACATAAGCTACTTTTTTCTATTAACTTTAAATGCAAATATCTTGAAAAAGAGAAGAATTCGTTACCGTACCAATAGAAAGCTTAAAATAAAATTTCTAAATGTTTAACCTCTGAAAAAATGAAAAGAATTTCTGAAAAGATGGGTAATTTGAATTGATGTTTTCTATTTAAATTAAATTTGCTTATTTTGATAAATTTTTGAAATTATTTGTTTTATTTATGCGTTCCATTCAAATGACTTGTTCTATTCTTGTTCTATTCATGATTTTACAGTATACGTTGTGGATTAACTGTAAAAATTCCAGGAGCAGTACGTCTGTATTCAATTTTTACAAAAGTACAGCATATCGACAGTGAAGGACAGTTCTACTGCCCTCAATCGGTGTATTTAATTTCATTCATGGTCGTAACTGTCGATCTTATTCTCTTCAGCATAATAGTTTTGTCCTGTTCTGGTTTTTATGCTCGGTCAATTGCACTTAATTTGATGAAAAATAAAGCCAACTTTGAATCTGAGCTGGAAGTAAATAAGTAAATGAGTCCTTGTATGATTAATAAAATCTGCATAGCGGTAGCGCAATTTAATTTGAAATTAATTTTAATTTTCCTGGCTCTATTTCTTTTTTATCAAGTATTTGATGTTCATTTTTGTGTTGTAGTTTTGTTTTGATTTATTTGTTATTTAGTTTCTTTTTGTTATTCTATTTATCTTTTGCTTGGCAGCATGCATATGATAATCGTGCGATTTTTCGCTTATCCTAAATTTTTATGGTGCATGATTTTTTTCAATTTGTTGTTTTTATTAGATTTTAATATTTTTGTGGAATAACTTTTGATGATTTGTTAAATTTATCTTATCAATGCAGTTCATCATAAAACTACTAGTACTTGTACTGTTTGCGTTGTTGAATTGGCTATTGAACTTGAATGGTTCTGTTTTCTCAACAATTATTCGTTTTGAATTATCTAATCTGATCTGGTCTGGTAGCAACTAGGCCTATAATGCGTGTTTTCATTAAATGATTTGGTTATGAGATGAAATTAATGCTTTCCTTTTTTGAAAGTAATATTTATTTTCACGGTCGTAACTGTCGATCTTTCTGCGATATAAACTAACAATATTTGAATAGTTCGGTCCAGTAAATGCTTTATTACTCACTCATTTGTAGCTCATTTCTTTTTCTTGTTATTCAGTACTTAATATCAAAATATGAAGATATTAAGTAATCACTAATATCGTATAGGAAAGAGGGGCGGTTGTTTCGAGAGATTTTATGACAATTTTGATTTCGAAAATCACTTGTTTTCTGTACACCCTATCTAATTCATCAATTGGCTCAAATGTTGTACTAAGTCAGCGATCATTCTGTTTGTTGCACTTGATCAGAAAAGAAAAATAATTTAAGCCAATTGGAGTGATCAATCAGTTCAGAATTGTAATAAAAACTTTTTTTATAACATTTCTGGACGATTTTTTTTTTCCACTGCATTATCTGATTGCTGTTTTAAAGAAGATGATCACAACAAAAAATGAATGATATTCGACAATCAAATCTTTCAGGAATAATTAATATCCACATTACTAAAGAAAAGTTCGAAGTGACATTCTGATAAGACAGCTAATTAATAAAGCATGACATGACATGTGTTTTTTTCGATAAATGATATTGCGTCATATTTCTTATGCTATTTTACCGAATTATTTTTGAATTATCAGTATTCAGCATAGACGATAACCTTATTAGTCGATAACTACGCTCGAAAATCGAACTTATATATTAAAAAGGAAAAAGAATTGGGTGAGAGAATTAGGTATCTCAAGAAAAATCTCTGATATATGAAATGGAAGAAATATCAGTGAAGAATTTTGTAGACGATATTGCGAAAACTTTTTTCTTCTCATTCATTCATTTCCATTGACATCGATTTCGTTTTCATTTCGAACTTTATTATCATTGTCATCTTCCATTCATAAATGTGTTTTGTTTAGAAAACAAAATGAAATTGGGCAAACGACTTTTTCGAAACTTTATGTTATTGCAACAAACTATAAGAAAATAATTCAAAATGTGATGAAAATATAGCATAAATTTATTAACTGAATCGTTATTGAAAGTAAAAGAGCTCTTTTGCTTCTAGTTCTGAGAAGATAATGAAAAAAATAAAAATTTTAAAGGTGCAGTATTTGTATCTTCACTTGATAATTTGCAGCTGAAATTAACTATTCGTGAACATTGTCATTTAAATTAAAAATCTTGCTATAACTGGTCCCTTTCGTCTTCATTGATGCTCATTACCATTCTTTTGCAAACTTTTCCAAAAGATCAATGAAAATCACCAATTGGTAGCGAACAACAGTTGGATATGGTTGCCAAATAGTCAACCAGGACATTAACAAAGTAGCCAATGTTCTAAATGCAAGATTTTTTCTCCATTTTCATCAGAGATCTAGACGAAAATAGCGTCAGCTGTTAAATCCATCCACCCATACTTCCTTAACTTGTGCTCCAACCCTCTTGTTCTGTTCAAGACTTGGTTGAAAATCGAAGACGATATACACTCGTTTCGACATTACCGTCATTATTGACCAGCATTACAGCTTCTTTCTTCATATCTTAATGTTACTAATCACTGGAATTATTTGAATTTTTCTTTCATTCTCCATGCAAGAAAATAGATGTTTCACTAATTAATTTCTGTTGGTCCTACTACCCATCGTTTATCATAAACATTTTTAACAATTGTCTTATTAAATATTTGTTTTCAAATTATTTTGCGCTTTTAAAGTTTTGAGGGCTATTTTTATTTTGCTTTGATTAATATATTTTTGTTTCAAGCGGTAAGAGTTCGATAACTTCAACTTATTCTTCTATCGTTCTAAATGGATGGATCGTCAACATTCTACTTCTATCCTATATTCATCTTTACCATCACAAGTGGTTTGAATCAGTGTCAGTTCTGAATTCATCTTGATGGATAATGTAATATGACGAATTCACTTAATGTATTTACCCATAGAAAAAGCAAATTTCCTCCCAAAATGCTGATATATACAAAATTTATCATGGATTTACTACAGGCCAGACTATCAACCATAATATTTTTACTCTCTGGGATTGGCTACGCACTATCAGGTAGCAATTAATTGGAAAATTCCCTTCTTAGATTTATCTGTTTTTTTCTTAGATATCTTAATTTAAATTATTTTAGCAAAAATTTAATTTCAGAAGCTAAGACATATTTTTTATCAATGCAACCATTCTTTTTGTTTTTTACAGGCATAAATTTTATTTACTAAAGGTGCTTCCATGAACATATTACAGCTGCTCACATTTTATTCTAATATCGGTTTAGCATCTTGTTTAAAATATTTTTAAGATTTGATATTCTAATATTTGGAAATTCAATCGTTGAATTACTACAAAAGCTTATATTTAATAATAAAAAAGATATCATATTATTTTTTCTCAAGCAACCCAATAAAACTTCCAAAAACCACAAAGTTTTTCAGTTTACCATAAAGTTATTCTTTTAAAAGATGTCTTGTAAGCATTGATCAAATATATTATCAAATAAGAATAAATGAAAAGCAATTGCAATCAAAATGTTGCTGCGACACGATTATTCAAAATTCAGCAATATATGCAAATGAAAAACAATCAATAATCATGCTTTACAATAATAGCAGTAACTCTGATAAAATTTATGAAGTCGCATTGGCTTAAATCTATGTGAAAAAAAAACAAAAGAAAGCTGCAAAATTCGATAGCTCATTTATTAAGCATAAGAAACTGTGCTAGAGACCTTCTTCAAAATTATTTTCAATTTCATCATTTAAAAGATTCAAATTATTATATTTTTACAATCTCATAAAGAAATTTCATTAAGCAAATAGCAAAAGTGAATTGAATCAATCAAAAATTCATCATTGATGTTTCTAAACAATTTTGGATAAAGAATGTTTGTACAAAAAAAGCAAAGTTTGTACAATTTATTGGTCAATTAAACAGTAGGAAATTTAATGTGCTAAGCTATCACTTACCTACTCATTTTTATTAGAATTCTCATCTAATCTATTAGAAAAGCTGGAAATTCTAAAAAATTGAATTGTGAAGCCTAGAAATTAAAAAAAAAAAAAATTGTAGATATGCAATGTGATTTCGAGTCGAATTGTGACTGGGTGTTCGAGAGTCCAGCACGTAAGCAACCACGTGATCCGAAATACAACTTCAAAGTTGTTGTTGGTAATCGCGATTCAAAGTCAAGTATGTTCCGGAATGCACTATCTGACAATAACGAATTTATGGAAGAAAGTTATTAAATGGGCCGGATTTTGATAGTGAAAAATAGATTAATTAAATTAGCAGTTTGAAATTAACAAATTTAATAAAAATCCTAAATTCAATTAGTACTAGATATGCAAATAAGAAAGTGAGCTAAGAATATGATTTGAATTAGTATAATATTAATTAGAGTTTTCGGTGAACGAAAACTGATTAATTAATTTTCAGCTCATTATGCATATTTCAATTTCACTAAAACTCGTGAAGAACCCGCTATGATCATTAGTCCATACTATCAACATTTGTCCATTCAGGTATCACTATTGACCATTACTATAAACCTTAAATCTTTTAGCTAATTACTATCGTATTTTGATGTTCTTTTATATAAGTGGTAGCATATGAGATTTAAGCTTTTTTAAGATTTAAGCAAATGAATATGCAGACATTATTCGAGTAAGATAGTATGGTAATATTACAGTGTGAGTTGCGGTTTATGTTCCGTTTATTGGGTGATTCGCATTCGACATTAATGATAACCACTCAACATCGTGCATCAACTGAAGCAGCTAATTACCCTGATTTATATGATTATGAAGATGAAACGGAATGGACAAGACCAACGTTGCACTCTACTTTCAGTGCACCGAATAATTACGTTGATTCGTCAGTCAAGCATTCAATTATTTAAATGAACAATTTTGCTCTTGATAGTGTATTACATGCAGGATATTTTGAACAGAGAACTTTCAAAAATTTTGCAAAATACTCATTAGATCTTTTGTCCAATTTCAATCTATTTTAACCGTTTATTTCAAAAAATCCAAAACGATTTAGAAAATAAGAATTAAGCTATTTAACAATCGCTTCAAATAATAAAGCACATTACTTCATGCCAACTTATTCTTATTCAAAGCATACTTGTTCGGAATGAAAAAAACAACGGCTAGTTGGCTTTTTTAATTCATTTACATCCATTCCACTTTTATTTATTTTACATTCTCATTTTCAAGTGAATAGTGCTTTTCATGAAATGCTGCTTACCATAATGGAAAGAATTGTCTTTTAAAATATTCTAAAATTTTTTTTATTGTCACAGCATGATATAGATTAACAAAGAACTAATTTTTAACAAAAATTTAAAATATCTGCTGCATTTTCTAGGCCAAGATTACCGAACTTTTATTAAAAAAGCTTTATCACCTCCCATGCAAATTATAATAATGAAATATGAGACAAATGAATTCACTGTCGATATTTCAATATCATACCACATTATCATCTTTGAAAATTGGACAGATTAGCGCGTTGCCACATGATTTGTCCGACACTTGGCTCACACACGTTCTTCGCATTTTTTTTAAATTCAAGGATCCATTGTTTTTCCCTCAAGAGAATTATAATCATTTTTTTTAAATTTTTTAATTTTTAAAAAATTTAGATCTCTTAAGTAAGGAATACATTCTTAAGTCGAATTTTTTACATTTTAAAGGAAAACAAATGAAAAGTTTCTTTACCTAATTTATCTTTACATTACGATTGCACAATTAGAGACTCTGTTTTGAATATTTATGCTTGAATTATTTGATGCGGATCTATTACGTGCACTAATTTCAATTTTGAAAAATGTCATTTTCTTTAGTTGCAACCAAAAAAATTTATTATGCATTGTTTTGAAATGAACTTTTCTTGCAGATGGAAGCAAGTTGGTGTGCATATTGGACATGTCAAACATCCGACCAGAATTAGAATCGAATGTCATTCAATGAGTAATAGCGCTACTGCAACAACAAAGGGAAGCACCGAATGTTACATTGATAATATTGAAATGGTCAAATGTGATGGTAAACTTTTGCATTCATTTTGATAAATGAAATTCATTTCTAATTAAAAATTATGAAATTTTAATATGTTTTCAACGTTTCATTAATTGTAATGCTTCAAATTTTTATTAAAAGTTCAAAATTCTGAACAATTATGTTTTATAAATGAAAAAAGTTGAAGCATGATCATTTTGCAGAAGAGTTATGGTATGAGAATATATGTCAGTCAAACAAATCTAAAAAGTATTTGTGTCACAAATACGATCTTCCAAAGTGCATTGATTACGACCAGCTATGCGATATGACAGTCGATTGTTCAGGAGCTGAGGATGAACAGACCGATTTACATAACTGCAGTATAATTTGAAATTAAGGAATTCTACTAAAAATGCTTTTTTTGAGCTTAGTATTGTATGGTAAAATTTGTTGACTGTAGAAATATATTAAATAAAATGACAGAAAATATCACTGATATTACTATTCACTCGTACTGAGGACAAATGATAATTTTCCAAAAACGATTTGTTTTTTTTTTTTTTTTAGCTGAGTGTTCTTGATGAAATGAAAAATTTTAATTGAAGAAATTTTAACAGCACTTGTTTTATTGTCAGCTTAAAACATTCAATTTTAATCTTAATTTTTTTATAAATTTTTTGATCTTTCTAGCAGCAGTACCGATTGGTGCTCGTTGTACATTTGAGGATGATAACGTGGAGAAAACAGGTTGCGCAGGATGGCGCCTTGAAACTTATTATGTTCACAACAGTCAAAGAGCAGATGAAAATAAACATCTTTTCACTCGAGTTAACTCCAGTGATGCAGCAAAGCAATCATCACTGAAGCATGTACCGCCTAGAGATCATACCTTCGAAAGCAGTAATAATAGCGGTAATAAATTCTTTTATCTATAGTTCAACACAAAAACATCTTATTTGTTTTTAAACAAATTGTTAAGAAAACAAAATTTCGTAAAGTTCCAAAAGAATCTAAAATGATTTTAGTCTCTTAAAATTGCCTTCTTTTAGGTCATTTTTTGTATTTTACGTCAGAAAATGGTCTAGAACGGAATATTTTCACGGATACCAAGTCAACATATTTAATATCGCCATATTTTCCTCCAACCGTCAATACTCTTTTCAATTCAGTTGCTCTTCAGTCTAATTCATGCAAGGTATTTTCATATATTCTGACATTTTAGGTGCTCAGGCGAAATCATTTTATCTAAAAGATATTTTAATGTCTTTTTTTTAAATTTCTAAATCTTTTAGATTCGATTTTATTATTGCTTATATGGAAGTGCTATTTCAACGTTACAACTGACAGTGCATCCAGCTAACAGACAGCCTCCTAAAATCATCTGGACTCCACCATCTCTCTCGTTCGCTGACCACAGTCATTATTGTGAATGGACAAAAGTATCCATAGATTTACCAGAACAGGTCTGTTCTCAAGCAACGAACTTTTTTACAAGTTTTAGAAAATTTATAATTTCTTAAATTTGATTTTAATAAAGCAGATCCTTTTTTTTAATATTTCTTTCATCTTTTATCATATTGCTTCTTCATTTTTAAATGCTTCCGAAAATTTTCATTTTTCCTTTGAGGATTTATTCAAAAATGTTTCTTATTGAAATTTCCAGAAAAGTGAATACTATTTAAAATTGGGTGTGAGCAGAATATTTGACTCATCTATAAGTTTTGCCATTGATGATTTCTCAATGACGCCAGATTGTTTCATTAACGGTTTGTTATTTGCTTTAAGAAAAAAATGTTCATCTTCATTTATTAAATTTTTTATAGTTTCTCGAAATTTCATTAAGTTTTCGAATTTTTTTTTTAAATTCATCAACATTTTCAACAAGTTTTTTTCTAAATGCATATTCAACAACATATTTTTAAAAAAAAATTTTACAATGAAACAAACGAGCATAATTTAGAAGAAGCGTGGCGTACGCAATATATACCTTACGTATATAACATAACAAGTTGTGGACAACAAGGAGCTCAACAACCAACGCCCGAAAATTGCGAAAATTTCTATGATCAAAGGTATTAAGTGTTGATTTTTTTGGAAAGTAATGAATTTTTCAAATTTTAATTTTGCCCACTGATAAAATGCAGCCTTGTAACTACCATCACTTTTTATAACATTGTGAAAGATACAGTAAAATAGTAGTTAGCTTGCAATCTGAGCAACTCATAGAGCAGTGATCAATTTATAAATAAATTGTCGTGCACAACTGAGAGAGAGTTGATTAAGTTTGTTTTATATAGAATTCTTTTAGCGTAACGAAAGTGTTGTTGCGGAATAATACTTTCAATGGATTTCAGAAATGGATCGTACCAAAAACTGCTGAGTATAGGTTGGTACTTCTTTTTATTTTTCTCCTCAATTTTTGAAGAGAAAGTAGTTTTAGATAAAGATTAGAGATTTAATTTTTGGAACCTAACTTTTTTGAAGAATCGAAGCATACGGTGCATCTGGAGGACATCTTGTGCAACAGACAATCAATAATTATGGTGGACAAGTAATTACCATAGTTAATTTAACAGTGGGTATGGAAGTGAATATTCTGGTAGGACAAATGGGTGAAAGTCCATGCGACTATTTTAAAACTTCAGCTGATAGCATGGTAAGTTAATTTCTCATATAAACTGAAGATTTCAACAATCATAATATTATTAAAAATCTGATGAAACTGACGAACAAGAGAGAATTTATATGGAGTTTTTTCAAGGAAGAGAAGTTATTTGTAAAAACCTTAAAATTCAGGTTTTAAAAAGGAAAATTTAACACTAAATCAGTTATCATTTTGTCTTAGAATAAAAAAAGTAAAAAAAAACTTTTCCAGAAGAGTCATCAGAACGAGGTGTTGAAGTACTTATGCAATCAGAGCGACAGCATCTGGAACGATGACACAGCAGTGGCAAATGCTATAATGTTTCCAGGTACTGGTGGTGGCGGTGCAACAATTGTTAAGTATCAGAACATGCTTATTTTGGTAGCTGGAGGTGGTGGTGGAATATTTCCAGAACAAATTATCCAACTGGAGAAACCAGGAATTAAGTAAGTGTGAAATTTTTCAGGATCAAAAAACTGGTTGTCGGTTACTTAACTTTGTGGATAATTGTTTTCTTTTTGAAGAAAATCTTCAGTTTGAGAATCAGATTTCGTAAAGAGATAAAATCAACATTAATTAAATATCTTTTCAATTTCCATCCTGTTTCAGTAATTTTGTTCCATGGTTCTGTTGACCATATTTCCTTTCTCAAGAATCCTGAATGTCATTTTAATTTCCCATTATTTTCAAAGTACTAGTTTCATTTTCTTGAAATTGCAGTCCGCGAGGTGGTTATTTGTTCGATGAAAATTCACCACCTAATGATTTACATACCTCAAAGCGGGGAAATCTGTGGATGTCTGGAGATGGCGCACATCTTGTACATGTTAGCGTAAGTTTTAATATAGAGATAACAATTCTTGATTTATTCAAGATTTACCAACCATATGACACAATCGTTTTTCAGAAAAAAGTGAAGTGTGAACAATGTCTTATGATGTCCGGACAGCTGAATAATGTTTCTTCTTCCGGAGGTGTATGCCCACTGGTATCGGTATGGAAAGTTTTGGGAGGGTACGGAGGTGGCGGTGCATCCTGTGGACCAGGCGGTGGTGGTGGAGCTGGTTATCATGGTATAGTATAGTTTTTGTTTTTAAAAAATATAACAAAAGGCCAGCTAATGAGGCTTGCACGAAACCATTTGTGTTGCAAAAAATGAATGAAGATTTGCGATTACCACAACTTTACAGCATGCAAATTTTATGGATTAAGTTCAGAAGAAAAATTGATGTCGCCAGATTAATAAGATATTTATTTTTAGGTGGAGAAGGTGGACAAAAATATCATGGAGGCGGTGGAAAAAGCTTTACACAATATAAGAGTGCTATCGTTAAACCTGGTCTGCTTTTCTTTCTTCTTATAGAACAAAAATATCCAAAAAAAAATCTTAAAATATTTATTGTAAACAAGCATTAAGTAAGTGAACAGAGCACGAATTACTTATCTCTGAAAAAGTCTAAAATTTGCAGGTTGTTTGAGCTTCAAACTAAGATTCAAATCAACTATCATTTAAAATTTATAAACTTATGTTTTTCTTTTCTTATTTTTAACAAATCAGGTGTGAATAGTGGTAATGGTTACGTACTCATTCATCCATGTCGTTTACATTGTTCTCCAAATGCGACTTGCCGTTTTCGCTTGAGCAATGCCGCGGAAGTTGGCTCTTATTGTGCCTGTCCAGATGGTCAAGCGGTCGGTGAATTACAGGATTGCATTTCTGGTGAGAATATTAAATAGTGAAGAATCTTCAAATGAATGGAAAAATTTTCCAAAATGACTAATCGATAAAACCGAATGTTATATAAAAGTTAAAGAATTGATAATTTTCAGCTAAATATAAATTTTTAGAGTTAGAAAAGAAGAAGCAAATGAATGTTCGTCTCAATGAATCCCTGCTGGTGATGCTTGTTTTCGCATTCGTTTTATGCACTATCATTCTTCTTAGTGCATTCGGAAGCTTCTGTAATTCTCTTTTTTTTTCACTTGTCATTTTGAAATTTCTAAATTCTTATGATTTAAAATTATGTAAATTAAATGTCTAATAGAGTTGATAAGAACTCAAGTAATCTGTTCAGTCTCTTTTATCGAAAAACTGAACAACTGAAAAAATGAATCAAAAATTTTCTATACCATTTGTTTAATTTTAATTTTTCAATGAAGTTTTTGGTCTCTTTATGTTCAACAAAAGGTTTATGAGTTATAAAACTAAATATTTGTCGTGAATTGCGACTTCCAGGTGTTTATTTTCGAAGGCGATTGAAAAAGGCAAAAATGGAGAAGGCACAACTTAATCGTGAAATAGGAATGTGTGCTTTGACGCCTAGTACACCTATGAGTATCTCCGGAAATCCTATTTATGAAACATTTGGCCCATGTGCTGAACTTCAACCCATATCACGTGCTAACGTTACTTTAATTAGGTTGATTCCATTCCTAAACAATTTGAAAAATAAATGAAACATTAGAACTTTAATTTTTTATTTCTATCATTAATGCTGCGAATAGGTAAACTGCAAGTTTGCTTTAAAACTATAAACTGATGAAATTGCAGACCTCTTGGACAAGGAGCTTTTGGTGAGGTATATGAGGGTACACTGAATTGTGGTGGTCAATTGGTTCAGGTTGCAGTGAAAACTTTACCAAAGTCGGCATCCAAGCAAGCAATAAACGATTTTGAAATGGAAGCACTTATTATGAGGTAATTAAATTTTTTTTTCGCTATGATTGAAATTTAAAAACATTAATAGGAATGATTTCATTATGCCAAAAAAATCATCTTAGCAGAAACGCATTTGCTATCTGTAAGAGAATGAAAAATATTAAAAAAGACAAAAACAGAAAAAAAATTCATTTCCATTTAATCTCCATTATTTTACTACTTAATTTTAAATCCACTTTTTATCGTTTAAGCAAATTTCGACACGAGAACATTTGTGAACTTATGGGAGTTTGTTTTGATGTGACACCAAGACTTATCATTCTCGAATTGTTAGCTGGTGGTGACTTGAAATCTTTCCTTCGTGAATGCCGACCAAAAAATGTTAGCACTATTTTATTTCAACACATTTCGCATCACTTTTTCTCTTATATCTTTTTTATACTTTTTTCTTTTCTTATTGTTTTACTCATTCTGCTTTATTTTTTCTTTCACTATTTTTTGCCATTTAATATCTTCAACTTTTCATCATTACAGTAACAAATTTTTATTTAAGACAAAAGATCAACGGATCCAAATGATCGATCTGCTGGATATGGCTCATGATGTTGCCAAAGGATGTAAATTTCTTGCAGACAATCGTTTTATTCATCGAGATATTGCTGCGAGGAATTGCTTGCTAACGAAGAAAGAAGTGGGACGTGTTGTTAAAATTGCTGATTTTGGCATGGCAAGAGATATTTACAGGTTTATTGCTTCTTAAAAAGTTTTGAATGGAAAAATGTGACTTAAATTGCGTAATAGTCGACACTGGCTAATAGTTTTTAGGATATGACATTTGTTGAAAACATGCTTGCTTAATAGTACCGTGATCCTAAAAAAAAACGAAATGAATTTTGCGCTGAAACAAAGAACGGTTACAGTTTCTTCAGTTAATTTTATTTAAAATGGCCATTTAAGGCAAGATTATTACCGTAAAGGAGGTAAAGCAATGTTACCAGTGAAATGGATGCCGCCAGAAGCCTTTCTTGACGGTGTATTTACAGTAAAAACCGATGTCTGGTCATTCGGTGTATTATTGTGGGAAATTTTTTCCCTTGGATATATGCCGTATCCCGGAAAAAGTAATCAGGAAGTGAGTTACTTTTAACTTTATCAACTTTTCAAGTTTTTTTTTGGAATTCAATTTACAAAATTGAATCAATTAAATTTCTAGGTTATGTCTCTAATTGTGAATGGAGGAAGACTGGAACCACCGAATGGTATACCAGATCAAATTTATACTTTAATGTTGGCTTGCTGGAGTACCGCTGATACTGATCGGCCGTATTTTGATGATATAATCGAAAGCTTAGATTCTCTACGTCAAGTACAAACTCAGCTTTTAATTCGTCTTTAAAGTTTCAATTTTTAAGCATTCTATAAGTAACATTTCTAATTTCAAAGCATTTTTATTGAGAGACTTATCTTTATCAAATTATACTCGAAATGTCATATTCTAGGAGTGATTCATATTTGATTTCCAAAAAAATGAAAAGAAGCGAACTTTTTTTCAGAACTCACTTTTACAAAGTATGCCTTTACCCGTGATCGTTCATCGATTGTCACAATCACAATCTGCTCCCAATAATCCATCTTTACAAGATAGTCCTTCTTCTTTCATCGAAACAATGTCACAAAATACTTATTCTCAGAGTACCAATAACACAATACTGAATTCGTATACTGAAACAGTTCTATCTAATGACTGTGACCCACTACCCACGAAAGGTTTTTTATTTTTCGTATCGGATTAGCTTCTACAATGCATTACTATAATAAATTTTTAAAATGTTTTTAAACCATTTACTTTTAATTTTTTATTCAAAGTTAAACTTAAAATATCATAATCTTAATATTATATGATTGATAAATTTATTTAGGTGATGGAATTAACTTCAATGTGTGCTCTCCTTATCAACCCCAATCATCCGAACCATTTTGCATCTCAGATGGAACTCAATCTATGCCATTATCTGATGGTCAACCTTGGATCAACGATCAATTGCGAATTGGAAGCACAGAGACATGTGCAAGTGGTAGTGGAGAATCAGTAGGCAACTGCAATGATCATGTTTTATCTACAATGACATTGCATCATGCAGAAGCTGGATCTCGTAGACCTGTAGTTGATTTGGTTAGTTTAGTTTTAAATGTAGTATCTCAGACTTCTGCATATAATTTATTTTCTTTTTTTTTTTTTTTTATTTAATCATAAAATTCATTCCAAGTAATTTAAAAATAGTTAAAAGTAAATTAATCAACGTTAGAGGATATATTATTCTTTTGAATATTAAAAATTTTTCTTATTTAAATATTGCGTCTAAATAGATTTTTAAAACGCTTTTTCACTGAAATTTTTTTTAGTTCCTGAAGTACCTATAAGATTCGTTAGTCCTTTCAATGATGAGACCAAGTTTCATAACCTCAGCGAAAATGTATATGTATGAGCATTCTGCCAGCGGTATAGAATTTAAAAATCTTTTGTTTACACATCTTGAACGAATGAAAACTTTTTTTTATTTCAGGATTCCTATAGTAACCGGTTGGTTAGTAGTGATTACGCCAATACACGTACTGAAGCAATATCACTATTGAATAGACGATACCCTCCACCAATAAAAGAAGCAATACCATCATCTAGACCCGATGATTTCTCATCTTCTAAAATGACAAATTCAAATCTGTTAAATGACCAATCACTATTTCAGAATCACATGAATCAAAGTCAAATTTTATAACCAATGTTTTATAAGATTGCATGTAAAAAGTTGCGCATTTTCTAAACATTCGTATATCATTCATAGTTCAAAATTGTTTTTTATGATTTAGGAGTGTCTTAAGTGAATTATGGAAATTTATTTATGAGCTGCAAACACTACTCATCTATTATCCATAATTCTATTTTCTTTTCTTTTCTCTAGTCATTTGAAGGAGGTTTAGATTGCATCGAATTTACACTAGCTAACTTCATGATCCATTTTCACTGATCCATTGAGTACATTATGTAAATATGTTTGTGAGTCCTTTGTCTAAACTTTTGTTGATCATTCTGTTGTCTGCTTATCTGTGATTCAGTTGTATACATCGAAAGTTTGACTCTAATTTTATGTTTCATCTCTTAACCATGGTGTTTCAACAAATTTAATTGAAATTTAAAAGACACATTCTTATCAATTTTTGCTTTAGTCCCACACTATCGATTTCGATTTGTTAAAATCTCAGCTACTAAAATTATTTCTTTACCAAGATCTTTCATATATTTTTGTTTAAACACGATGCATCTGACGCAAATTACTTGATCTCTTTTTTATAATATATAGGTGTCAATGTAAGTGGCGCGTTCCCATTGCTAAAATATATTTTGCGAAATGAAATTTTATTGGAAGCAAAGAAATGAATTCTGTTTATCTATAAACTTTGCCAGTTGTTTATTGATGCGAAAATTGTCATCAACATAATCAGTAGGCAAAGAACTGATTTCCAATAGTGAAAGAGAAGTTGTGAGACGTAAGACCAGGAAGAAAGTTAAAAAAATAATAAAGAATACAGTGAAAAATGATTTGAATGATATTTAAGCATTGTTTTTTTTGATCGAACCTTCCTATCGATTTGAGAATTCTTGCAGTTCAAAAGACTGCGCAGGTACGGAATCAGGCAGAACCTATGAGTAATCAGAGCAATATTCAACAGTTTGAATCCTTTAATACAATTTCCTATTTGAATTTATTTGTTGATGATACCTAATAAAAAAAATTTGAAGAATATTTAAATCTGAGGAGTTTTTTTTTGGCTGCATTATATCAAATTAAAAACAGCAATGCTTAACAATACTTTGCATATAACTTTGTCGTAATATATTCAGATATAATACAAAGTTTGCAGATTTAACTTAACGATCATAATTAACGATTCCGAGATTTTCGAGAATTCACTTTGAACTATTTTTCCTAGACTTCTTCTTCGATTGAAAGTAGGAAATTTCATTATCGTTGATTGTAGGCGTATAATAATAACTTTTCGTACTTAGTGAATTCAATAGTTCTGCTAAAATTTTGACAATTTTATAAATAATATTATTCTGTCAGCAAAATCTTCCGAAGTTTTGAATTTTCTGCTTAACATTGCTTCCTCATCTCTATCAAATTATTAATATTACTATATTAACCACACTGGATCAAATTTGACTAAATTTGACAACTCAGTCTGCAAAGTTTGCGTGAAATAATTGGAAAATCCTTGAAAAAGTTTTCTAAATCTTGCTAAAGACACAAACCAAATCAGCAAATCAACTAATTATTGAACTTTAGTGAATTAATTCTATCTGGCTTGCTTACTTTTGAGTCAGCCAGCCACTAACCCGACCTGACCTTTTTATCTTATTCATTTTCCCCAAATTATTTTAACATACTTCTGCCTGTTGCTGGCAACATTTGTACCGATCGTTGTTCTTCAGTAGC
This sequence comes from Mansonella ozzardi, assembly GCA_029876185.1. Lineage (NCBI taxonomy): Eukaryota > Metazoa > Nematoda > Chromadorea > Rhabditida > Onchocercidae > Mansonella > Mansonella ozzardi. The sequence goes on along the minus strand of JARVGP010000396.1, from coordinate 14,585 downwards.
TTGCGTTCCTAAATCGTATTCTATCGTTTCTTGCTTAACCGATCGCTGAGACTGCTCTTTCTCTCTTTCAGATACTTCAGATTTTTCAGATCTTTCAGATTTTTCAGATCTTTCAGATCTTTCAGATCTTTCAGATCTCTCAGATCTTTCAGATTTTCCATCGAAGATCTTGGATTCGCATGCGCCAGCTCGTATCATTCCTTCTTTGCCTTTCAACCAATCCAATTTTTCAGACTGCAACAAACGTTAGCTTTAATAAATTACATTTGTTGTTGTTTGTTGTTTGTTTGTTATGATATTTTCATATCGATATTTTCACTAAATATGATTTCAAATGTCAACAGAATCGAAATGATCAGTTCCATTTCATTGCTCAAATATCAAAAGTACAATTTAAGATAGTGAAACAACGATATGTGGTATCTGAATTCCTTTTGTATAGAAAGATATGGAATGGTATGAAAATGTATGGAATGCAGCAATTTATATCAATGTTAATAATACAATCCAACTGTTGGTCTTTTAGAAATGAAAGTAATCAAATCAAAGACATTTGATGTAAATTGATTTTCAAGTTCGTTGAATGACTGACGCAAAAAATTGTATAATCTTTGGTTTGGACTAACTTGAATTTAAATTGAAATCTTAAAATTTAAATTGAAATTTTTGATTGAAATCTATCCATTTTAAGGACATTTTGTAAAAAAGTTGATTCGTTTGTTGCTAACTGCATTTGATGATGTCCGAAAACTAAGAGAAGTGTGGTTTTCTCAATTTTCTCTATTTAAAATCTCCATATTTCAGCAATCTACATCAACTGGAAAGAACCTTATAATCGCCGCTCACAATAGCATTCCGAAAAATGTTTTTAATTAAATGGTAATCCGGTGCTGTGTCATATTGAAAGTTCTTTATTTGGCGCAAAACAGTATTTATGCCTGCTGGCAGCCCTTTACACTTTTTAAATATTTTAAGATAATCTGTAAAACATTACATGAATAAAAAATGGAGAATTTTAAAGTATTAAATGAAGCAAAAAAAAAATGGCGATTTTAATTAGTGGTCAAAGATATTGGTGAATTGGAAATACTTTGTTGCTGTTGGAAATAATTTTTCTGGAAAATTGAAAAATATCGAGTAAACTACTCGAAATTTTCTCTCAAATTAGAGAACACGTGGAGTATTTCGTAAAGTGTAAGTTCATTTAAACCTGGTTGTTTATTGAGATAGATTCGTTGTAAAATATATTTAATATATTAAATATATTTTATAAAATTATTTCCAACAGCAACAAAGTATTAAGACATGCAAGACAATCCCAATGTTGTTTCTACAAACGCACAAAAATTAAGTGTTGCTCGTATTATAAGTCGAACATCACGTGTGATATCATGGAAGAAGGACCAGATGAATTCTTTAGAAACAGGAAAAGCCGAGATTATCAATGTTTTACCCTTATTCATAAAAGCTTCCTTTCTTTTCAACACTGTCGTATGATTCTTTTCATCTTCCCATGGCAATGATGATGTAGTCAAGAAGAATTCAACAATCATGTAAAGCCAACTTTCCAGGTCATCTTTACGTGAACGTTCCAGACGTTTATGAGAGCTTCTTGACATATAACGAATATTTCCCATTCGATGCACTTTATCACGTCTTTTCCTAATTATATCAGCTATTAATATCAAAGAATATATGAAAAATAAGTACTCGAAGAATTGAAATCGAGAGAATTGAAATGAATTCAATCAAAATTAAGGGGAGTTAACTTTTCTAAGGCAGAATTCTTTCTAAATCTCTGATTTTCATGAAAATTGAGATTGATCCAGTAAATGTATCAAATTTCATTCTCTAGTAATTCGTACACTGATGTATCTTTGTTAACTGCCTTGTAACGTCGTGCAAGACCAAATCCAAGAATAAACAATTGACTTTCTTCTGATTCTAATCCAACCGCATAAATAGCTGGCTTTATATCTTATAAAGGAATTTCATTAGAGTGTAAATCAAATTATTGTTTTTCCCAGATCATTTAAACAAAAATTTGAAAATTTGACATAAAAATATAAAGTAAAAGAAAAAGAAAAAGAATGTCAAGATGAAGAAGAAAAGAATATGAAGAAAAAGAATGTGAAGGTATAATTGAAGTTATTGAAGCCATTTTACCTCGATGAATAAATCCAATTTTATGAATTTCTTCAATACACTCAATGGCCAAATATGAAAGCTTTAGGCTTGTGCCCGTGGAAAATTCTCCAAACCTAACACGAAGGTCACTGATCGTCTCGCCAAACTGTATATATATATATATATATATATAATTTTTTTCATCATAATAACACAAACCAGTTATTACTAGCGTCTTAACAATTTCAATTTATCGCAAGCAAAACTTCCCACTCAAACAATTAATTTTCCACTCATGAATTGATACTTCAGTTGAATCAAGCTCAAAATTTAAATCAATCTAAAGGAAGGTGTCACTGAAAATTATTGAAAATTCTGGAGATGCTATTGTAGCTGTATTTGACACGAATCAGCAGGAATCAAAAATCAACAGTAGCTATTGGCTCCAAACTTATTTTCAATTTAGTAGCACAATTTGATAGGACATCAGTGTTTTCGAAGTTAAACTTGGCCAAAGGTACTACAGAATAGAAAATGTTTGAGACAAATTAGTGTTTGGCACAATTATTTTAATTTTCTTCAAAGAAAAAGAATTAGAAGCTCGTATGCATTTATATTCGATATTAGTTTAATAGCTTACCATTTTTGTCATAAAATATCGTATATTAACTTTTGAATTTCTTCCCTGCGAAATTAAAGATGAAATATGAGTGAGTTTTCTCACTTTCGAGCTGCTTTTCAGCACATCTATTTCTACCTATAATTTGCATTAATTATGTTCAAGCATTAGTTATATTTTGTATGAAATTAAAAATCTACAGTATTCTTCTGACTTCCTTGTTTTTTTATATTAGAATATCATTGAAGACATTCGTTATAATACTTTTCTATGATCATTAAGATCAAATAATTTATTTCATGAAGTTACAAAAAGCCTTACAACATAAAATAATACTGACAGTTAAATAGTGAAGACATAAAGAAAGCAACTATTTACTTTTTATCAGATAATCTATTAGTTCTTTTTGATTACATTCTAATAGAAATTTCACTCACGATTACAATACGAAACTCGGAATGTCAATCGAAATAACTTTCATTTTTCAATTAAGGAAGGATCATCAATAAATTGATTAAACCTGCAGCCGCTTGATTTTGCAGTTTCGTGCTTCGTAATGCAAAGCAAATAATGCTCTTGAATTTCCTCTCTCCATTAGGCCAACGATACCATAATCGCCTTTTATTGGTCTATCTACGATGTAACTGAAACTCTTTTGAAGTTGAAATTGAAATCATTTATGTTTGTGAATTATATGAATTAATCCAACTGAATAAAGTATCTATAGTATCTGCCGAATTTTTTACGTCTAAAAAAAAATTAGGAAAAAGCTTGTGGAAATTAATAAAAGCTTCGGTGATTTCCTAACTAACCAAATTAATAGACTTGCTTGATTCTTGATTATTGTATTTGGTCACGACTTTAAGATTTTATTTATCAGAATATAAAATATGCTAATACCGTTTTTTGTCAATTTCAATTACTCCTTCATCTTTTAAGAAGATTTTTGTCTTCACTTCCGCTGGCAGTTCTGCTTCAATTTCGGATTGTTCATTTTCCTGAATAGAAAAATGAACTAATCTTATCAATCAAGAATAAATAAGAATAAAAATCAAGAATAAAATATCAAGAATAAATAAGAGTCCGAGACACAAAATAAAAGAGGAATTAAAGATAGCAAAACAAAATCATTTTTATAACAACTTCAGAGGAGAAGGATATATTTTCGACAGTGCGCTTGCTTTTAACTTCTGCAGTTTTTTTCGATTCACTCTTGCTTTTAACTTCTGTAGTTTTTTTCGATTCACGCTTGCTTTTAACTTCTGTAATTTTTTTCGATCTACTTTTCCTTGCCTTATTTGTTGAATCTTCAGCACCTTTTTTTTTTTGTTTTATAACTGTGCTCTGTAAACAAAGTTTACATTTGGCATTCAAGTCATCTAAAAAAAAAAATAAGTTTACATTTGGCATTCAAGTCATCTCAAGCTTTTTTATGTTTTTTCAGTCGATCGTGCTTTAGTAAAATCTTAAACGTTTCAAATCAATAAGTCAATTATTTCAATGATATAATAACATATTCTTATTCCTGATACAATCATAATACTCAAGAACTATGCATCACTAATAATGTCAAGAGTTGCGTATTTTTTAAAATGCAATTTAAAATTATTCATATTTAGTATTTCCCACAAGTTACATTAAAAATTTTCGTTTGTATTTAAAAAAAGAAATATTTTTTCTCTACGATATGAAATATTAAGAACAGAAAATTATCAGAGCTTTACGGGAGAAAATTGAAAGTGTATTTATTTTTGAAGAACCTTTTTTCTTGCTTTCATTTTATTGTCAGCAGAATCCTTAGTAATTACAGGAAAGTGTTGAACTGCTCCTTTAGAAACAAATAAACGGTCAAAATATCTAAATTTTCCATTAATCAATTAATTAAGCAAACTACTGCTGAACTTTCAACAAGTTCATCAAAGTTCATTTCAACAAGCGCTGGTTCATCAAATTTTAATTAACCCACCTGGCGTAATCGTCACGCCAAACGATCAACTAAAGAATATTTGTATCTGTCGATTCACGGTTATTTATAAATATTCTTGCTAAGCATTTGCATAAAATTGAACAAACATGCAAAGCATAATAAGCGAAGATATTTTACAAACGTGATAAGCTGTTTCTTCCTTGGCTTCTTTCGAGCCTCAAGTAGCTCAACTGTTGCTTCTTTCGACCCTCAAGTAGCTCAACTGTTGCTTCTTTCGAGCCTCAAGTAGCTCAACTGTTGCTTCTTTCGA
>JARVGP010000395.1:0-49101 GCA_029876185.1 Mansonella ozzardi | reverse complement strand
AAAAAAAAAAAAAAAAAAGAATAAGCTATATATGATCAACCCTGTTCAAGCAGCAACTTAACAGCTTCAACTTTTCCAAACAGTGCTGCGACATGTAACGCACTACCTTCTTCGGTAACATAATCAACATCAAAACCAGAATGACACAGTATTTGCAGGCAGTCAATATGGCCATGGCGAGCAGCTGCATGCAATGGATATACTACTTGGGCTGAATTTCGTGACCTTCCTGGATCTGTCGTAATGCACTCTGACGCACGCTAAACAAAAAAATTCACTTAAAAACATTCCAAATGTTAAACAACTCAAGTTACAATACTAATATCTTCAAACAAAAACCAAACCTTCAGCGCTAATTCTGGACAATTACAAATGAGTAAACGACACACGTTAGCTTTCCCAAGTCGTGCAGCTATATCTAAAGCTGTTTCAGCACGGGCATTCCTCATCCTGGCATCTGCATGCTTCTGCAAATTGTATTTATGATACGAAATTTTATTTCATTTAGTTTTCAACTTTTAGTGTGTTAGATTCAGTGTTTCACATTTCTCCAATTCAGATTAATGAACCACAAATTAAAACATACAGCAAGCAAAACAGTGATGACTTTGCCGTAACCATGTTGTGCGGAGAGATGTAGAGGCGATTCTTTAGCGTTGTTCACTGCATCAACAGTATTTGGTTCAGCATTAATTAGAGTCTGGAATATATGTTAATGCGAATTAGAATTTAAATTTTATGGGACTGAGATGTATTCCAAATGCTTAATAGACTGCAAAATCATTCATGTTGATTACCTGTATAACTTCAACGTGGCCATTCCATGCTGCCAGGTGTATTGGCAAACATCCTCGCCGATCTTTCATTCGTGCCATTTGCGAATCAACATTTAATAAAATTTCGACTACCTCGAAAAAATTAAATTACCGAAGAATATGGATACACATAATTAAGATAAAACTTTACATAAGGGAAGGGATGGAACTATACCTCCTTATGGCCCAGTAAAGCGGCAAGATGTAATACTGTATAACCGTTCGATGGATCTACAATCGAGCATAGCCATGCTGAATGTGATGATGTCGATGCACGTAAAAAGCTATAATATTTTAAAACAGTTAATACTATGTTTAGAACCCGTCGCTTCTGAATCTTCTCTCTACCATATATTTTTTTCGATTTAATTGAATAGAAGTTTCTAATCCGTATTACAAAGTTCTCGTTGAACTACAACATTTAAAATCTGTATTAATAAATTCTAAAACAAAAAAATAAAGAATGAAAATTTACTTCAGTGGTGTCCGTGGCCGTTTGCTGCGTCTGTTTAATAGCCATGTTTGCACTTTCTGCGCATCTCCCCGTCTCACCGCTTCAAAAAGTTCCTAAAATAGTACCCCGATCAAAAATAATAACACACACATAAACTTAGTAGATGGTGAGTTTCTTTACAATTAAACATCATCTAAACGTGCATATAATACTATAAATGAAATTACGGAGTTTTATTAAGTTAATGAAAAATGAAAAACTGCCCTAAACAGTTCGTTTATTATGTTTTCTTTATTGGTCTACACAGCTATTTTGTTTTCTTTAATGAAAAAGAATCTAACCTGTTGAATAGAGTTAAGTTCTTTCGGTCCCATAGTTGCATGATGATAAAGCTGCCTAAAATTACCGGAAAAATACACCTTTATGACTCATTTCGATAGAACCATATCATTGTGTGTAGCAATGCAGGTATTCTTAAAATTTGATTTTTAAAAAATATGAAAGACAAAAAATTCACAAGGATTTCACAATACATTTCCTAGTTTTAATTTGCAATAGGCAAATACTTACACTTAGTAGTAAAAGGAAATTTCATTAATTCATCTTAAATCGCTAAACATTTAGCTCGCAATGAAATTATAAAACTATCAATAAAATTCGTATCATTCCTCCTAAATATCTTCCAGAAGCTCCAATAGTATATTAAGCTGCTTAACTGTCAAATTCAAGAAAAAAACGAGGAAATTTTGATAACAAAGATATGCTTTTTTGATAACTCGTAAAAGGAACATCAAACATCAGGAACAATACAGATTAAAAAGGAAAATTAAAAAGCAATTTTAAATAAAATAGAAACTATTCAGGAAAAAAAAATATTGTAAAAAACTGAAAGTATTGTTTGCGCTTCAAGAAAGCGATCCTCGTCAAACAGCAAGAGTTAAGGAGCAGAATGCGTGATGAAGCGAATCTCACTCGGGAAACTTTCAAGAATGATTCCACAAAAAATTTTTAAATACCAAAAAAATCATTCAGTGAAAATAAATTTATAAAGTTGTGAATGGAAGTTTTGCTTAATGTACAGTTCAGTCATTTCATTTCTTTAATGTACTGAAATGATTTTAAGAAAAATATTTCCGGTGAGTCTATCGGAAAGTAAGTGAGTATGGTGGAATTAAGATAGTTCAGGAACAAGTGCAAAGACGAGGAAAAAATTACATTCAGTAGATTTAGAAATACGATCTTGAACATAGGAGTGAGAAAAAAAAACTTTAACGTTAGTTAGCGAGAAAAAATACACGTTAAATTTTACGAAATCATGCAAAATATGATTGGAAATTTTTTCATTATAATTAAAAATAAATTTTAATGATAGAGATAATGAATTCGTCAATGCTTTAAATGACAATAATGGTGATGAAAATTTGCAATAAATTTTTTTATGATAAAAATAAAGAAAACGGTTAAAATCTGTGAAAAGCATATCTCTAAACTTCCCAAACAAAATGATAATGAATACTGCTGGATTATGGATGTATCAGAAATCAAATGAATTTATCCTGTTTTATCTTCACGAGCAACGGAATAGTAATTTAACTTATGAGAAGTTGAATTCTTGTTGGATTAAGTTAAATCCAATTCATTGAATTAATTATCTTCTTCTGATAAGAGTACATTCGATAGGCTGTTAATTGCTCATTTATATGAAATTTTGCAATTTTAAGCTTCGAATTAGTTAGTCAACGAGAGGTATCACACACTCACCTCACATTTAATGTTTAACCTTGAAATTGAGCTCTATTGGCAAGCAGTACAATTGAACGCCTTCTTTCTGTTTCCAATTCTAAAAATTTGTTGCAAAACTGCTCGAAAACGGAAGCAATACCGATCGATTGGAAAATTGTCCGGTGGCAGTTGTCTGGGTGCATATGTACATATATATAAATATGTATGTGTGTATGCGTATGTTGTATGTATATAGATGTATGTATGTGTGTGTGTATGTGTGTGTATGTATGTGTATGTCTGTGTGTATGTGTGTCTGTCTACTATTCCGTGTTTTTGTAATGTGAAGAAAAAATAGGGTCACTTAACTTGAAAAAATGGTTTACTTAGTTTAATTGATGGATCGTATAAAGTGATGATGTCCGCTATACTTTGAATTTGATTATAAATATTTGAAAGTTCAGTAATTTTAAGTATCAAAAATTAAAAAGCATTAGAAATTGAAATGGTAGTATCTGTGACCTCCCCATTCACGTACAGAACTGCGAAAAGTAGTGGAATGGAAATAGGATTTCGTTGGAGATAAGCAAAGGTAAGAGATTGGAGAGTGGGCAGAATTTTAGTGGAAGAGAATGCCTGCTGCTTCAGAAAAGTTGTATGAAAAGTCGAACTTCCCATACTTATCTTTCTTTATTCATCGATGAGTGTGTTTTGATGATTATTTCTTCTGATCCAATTCATTCTTATGAAAAGGATTAAACTAATAAAATAAAAGTGCTACGACGAGTACATAGTCTGAACTAGAGAGAATACCAGCAAACTACTTACTATCTTACTACTTCTGACCTTGTGAATAATTCATTCATTCATATGAGGATAAGTGTAATGAAATCTAAAAAGTTGGGAAATCCACACTTCTATGTTCCTAATTAATTATATAGTTACGTTAAAATAACCCGAATGAAAGTTTTAATTAAAACATAGCGAATTTGCACAATCTCTTATGCGCAATTATTGCCAAGGACACACAAACGTAATTCATGTTATTGTGTTATTGTCCGCTTCCCGCAAATAATTGTAAATGATGCTATTTGCAGTTTACAGTTTAACTGAATGAAAAAAAAAAGATCTATTTATAAAGAAAGAAACAAAAAAAAAAAAGGGAAAAAGTTGTAAGTCAAAAATGGCTGAATTGCGCTAGTTGAAAATAAATGGAATGAGATGAAGGAGAACTGAAAGCATACAAATGCCAAATTACAATTAAAATTTGAGTGGCATTGCAGCTTCGCTATCAACAACATTCATTGCAAAGAGCTTGGATTCGATGAATACAAAATTATATAAGAAAACAACACATAGTCTTCATCTCCTAAGCAATAATGAGAAATTGCAAGTTTTATTATCGACAAAAAAAAGCTAAGAATGTCTCTTACTTCGGCTGAATTTTAATTATATTGACATTTTCTGGCAAAATAAGCACATATAACTTTGTTGGACCAAATAAACCATTAATTTTATTTTAAAGAAAAAAATCATAGGGCAATCTTTTCATCTCAATTTTTCTCCATTAGATATCATAAAAAGAAATACGACATAAATGGTGAAATTGAAAGCTTGCAAAACACATATTTGTATATACGTTTAGTTTAAATGATGGATGTAATCAAAGCATCCTGAGACAAAAATCCGCCTACCATTTAAGAATTCTATTTAAGAACCTCTTTTTTAAGGCATTTAAGAAAAAAATTTAAGAACATTTAAGAACTTCTTCTTTCAAACAGATATTCCATAGAACATGTATGATTGCATATAAGCATACCAAACATCCATCAGTCAAGCCACTAGATGCTAGTAAAAAGGGAGATATCATACATAAGAATCTGGGTCTCTCTCAGTTTCCTTTGCAATTTGAAATTTAAGCTTTTTTTTTTCATTTCTTGGTGATTAGAGTTTTTTAGAATAAGTTATTTCTTTTCCTTCAAAAGCAATTTTCTGTTGCCGTACTTTTGCACTTAATAAACAAATTAAGATCCACTGAAACCTGACATACTACTTCAAAAAGTCGTGAATCCAAATATGTAAGAGTGCCTTGTTAGTGAACTATCAGATCGGTCTTCGTCATCAGACTTAACATCAGGCGTTGGTTGAGTTGTGTTCCCGACATTAGAAAACCTGTTCAGATATTTCAGCAGCAGCAATCATCGGGAAGTCTTCAATCTAAATGAAATGAACAAATGGCTAAACGAACGGAACTTAATGAATCACAATAAAATTATTACATGCAAATTTATATAGTTGCTGAAAGCGATAATTGCTTAAAAATAAATTAGTTAACACGAAGTGGTTGATGCTACTTCCAATAAATTATATAATATCAGGAAATCCTGGAAGGATGTGAAAAATATATTACTCATTTATCCATCATTATAACTGCCAGTTTTTTTGTTCCAGAGCTTCTAAGAACAAAAAAAAAACTTAGTGTTAGTTTGCTACCTGAATACATACCCTTAAAAAGTGGGAGATTGTATTAAAGCGAAAGGTTGATGACATTGAAAAATATTAAGGCCGGTTCGAAACTGAAGAGAAATGAAAGAAGGAATTTTTTCCTTAACTATGTCGCTTTTCTTTACCTTCTATTGAATGGTACTATTCATCTCTGATGACACTGACTAAACAAGAACAAGAAAAAAGGACAAGAAAAATCTGAAGAGCCTATCTTAGAATTTTTAAGTTGCACTCAGAATTTGTTGTCCTGTTTTTTTTTCTCTTTTTTTCCAAGTAAAATATTAGACGATTGTCAGTCTGAGGTATTTGTTAATTATTGTTGATCAATTCTCTAATCAGATCGCAAATGCACTTTTTTATTTACAGCTATTTCATTTATTTAAAAAAAAAGTTTTTTCTAGCACAAGACGAATATACACAATGGTTCAAAAAAAAAACATCACGAAAGAATATGAGCGATTTTGGTTGTGATAAACTCCATATTAAAAAAAGGCCTCGTGTGAGTAAAAATTGAATGATATCAGGAAATGGCACGGGATAGTTAAAAAGCAAATAAATAGAACTGAAATTAAATTTAAGTAGATTGAAGAAAGTTTCAGTGATAAAATCACGAAATAATTCTACAAAGTAATAATAACAAAAATTACTGCAGGAAGTGGAACAAGAGAAAAGTAACTGTCAAAAATAGTAGCCTCAAATAAGCAAAAAAATAAAAGGGAACAGTCATGGCGAACAGTGTGAGAAAAGACTTATTCCAGTAAATCATAAATTTTGATCTTCAGTTTGTTTGAATGGCAAACAACTCAAGAACTCGGCAATTCTCGACGTGTTGTGCATGCTTACAATTGTTTACTTTTTTTTTCTTTGCAACATTCCTTCTTTTTTTTTTTGTGATTGTGGGTAATGGACACCTATTGATACTTTAGCCGATCATCTATGGACTGTTTTTTTACGTTTAAAAAATTCATTAGATACTTTAATTAATCTGATTCTACAGATTTTGAAAATAATTTTATGGAAGAAATGAAAACAAAGAGCTAATGAATAGCGCATTATAAATTATAAAATAAATGAAATAAATTATTAGCACCATATAGTCATTGCAAATATTTTACTCCGAATATTTATTTAGAATATTTGCGCAAATAAATTTTATTAGAATTTTAAAATCACATAATAGTGTGATCAAACTACTTGCTGTCAAATAATATATTTATTCATTGAACAGCTGTAGAGAAAATGACAGTTCATATAGGAAAATTCCAGTAAATTTGAAATTCGCTTATAAAATTTTGCTTCACAGCATTTTTTTTTTAAACTTATGTTATTTAAGTGTATTAAAAGTTTTTTTTGCTTGCAAAGTTTAATTCAATTAAACTATCGTATTAGTGAATTGATTTTAGTAATCAAATCTTTTATGAAAAATTAAAAGTACTTCCTGAAAATATTGTTAATTACGTTAATAAAACTAGCAATACAAATGAATTTTTGGAATTCAATTAACTTCGTCTGTTATCTAATTAATCGAAATCGACTATATATTTTCATGATTCTGACAATTTGATCTCATATTTTCAATCAAGCATTCATTTTCAGTCAAGGTTTCCGTTCTATATTTTTATTCAAAGTCAGTTAAATTAAATAGCGAAATCATTCGAATAGTATTCTCGAATAATTTTAAGGCGAAGAACTGATCAATAATAACGAACAAAGTAAAAGTATTTTCAGCAAAATTCCTTCCACATTAGATTTTAACTTTAGGACGTTGTGCCGATCAATTTTTCATCTTTGTCAAAAAGACGTCGTGATATAAATATTTCATAGATTTATTGGAATATTATGACATCTCGTACATTTTGCCAAAATGAGAACTTTTTTTTTAAAGGAAGAAATATTTGATAAATTTTCAAGATTTTTTAAGCTTTTCTGCTGTACTTAACGTTCACGATTAAAATCTGATATGGAAGAAGTAAATTTATTTTTTTTAAAAATTTTGACCGGACAAAAATTAGGATATGCATCAGATGCATTGTGCTTTCTCCGGAACATAATTAGTAGAAGAATGGACAAAGGATATTTCAACCTGACTAAACAACGGAATAGTGATAGTTACAATATAGTAGTTTGTAAAACATGCTGTAGTATCAAGATGAAACTAACAAAATTTTGACGAATACTTTATATGCTAGCTTCTTTGTGAATTTAGTCACCGTTTTCTGAGCATTATTTTTTTGAGAGTAAGCAATTTACAACGAATTGTTTGCACTCATTTCTTACCAATGAATATAAAAAAAAGTTTCTGGGAGCAGAAAATGATTTCATTCATGCAATCAAATTTTTTTTGTAATTTTTGTTTTAATTCTCGCATTGACTTAGCGTGTTGATGCTTGTGCTCATTTTATTTGCATCTGATTTCAAATAAACACTTTTAAATAATTTAAATAACCGAAACTTCTTACAACTTACTGCTTATTTCAATTGATCATCTTTTTGCTTCCAGCTTATTTTGCATAATTATATTGTTAAAAGTAGCATATTGGTGAAAATTTACTGAAAAAAAAAAAAAAAAACTGATATTCATTGAGTTTCAAAAATAAATGGAATCATTCAAAAACTGCATTCGCTCCAGATAAGATGAACTTACAGCAGATAATCGAAAGAACAAAGGAAATAAACAGTCAAGAAAAGGTAAAGATTTGTCAAGTTTTTGCGATGAGTTCGAGGATTTGGAAAAAACTGAATTGAAAATATTTTTTGAAAAAAATTGAGAATATTTAAAAATTGAGAAAATGTAATATAAAATTAAGAATTTTCCCTTTTCAAACGATTGATTAAATTATTGAAAGCCATTTCTGAAAACTAATGTGTGTTATAGTATTATAAAGTAAGGACAATATAGAATGCTAAGATTTTAGACATTATATGTTGTCGAGACTGAGGGAAATATTGAAAACTTGTGTAGTGCAATATTAAGAATTAAAAAAGGGCGAAGGGGAAGAAACACTCATATGATCATCGTGGAAAATTAAAAGTTTGTATGGGTGAAACTATTGTGCAAGTTACAAAAGGTCTTCAAAATCAATTTTGATTGTGTAGTTAAATTTGAGAACGATCAAGATTGATTTTGCGCTCAACATTTAAGGATCATCAATTTATTAATAAAATCAGGCGATTTCATTTAACTTTTGAAGATGCATACTTTGAAGTTTTGCTTTATAAAAACTCAAAAGAAATCAATAATTTCAGTTTATTAAACCTACCAAATAATTCCGTAGCCTTCATTCAATTTTTGAAAATATTGCGAATACGGCGAGAAAACTTTTAGAAAAATGCTGTATTACAGTGAGGAAATCTCACAATTGGAAAGGAAAGTGAAAGCTTATAATCAGAAACTTGGAGACAATGTAATGTGTGTTGTTATATTAGTTTCATTCATCAAAGTCTTCAAGTAAACTGCGTATTTTGAAAGCAGATTTATACACATTGCTTTTTTCTTAAGGATTTCCCGAAATTGTAGTGTAGAGTATTAAATCATCTGTAGAAATCTTAAATTGCTTATGAGATCGAGATATTAAAATTGAACTATTGAGTTGGTAGTAAAAAATAGGCAATTTAGTTAGAGGTGCGAAAACAATGTCGATATGATGAGATACTGTCTGAAAACGCCATTCTATGAAAAAAAAAAGTCTGTGGATGCAGTAAGAAATAAATCACTGTTTCTGCAAAATATTTTGATGAATTCAGTTCACAAATTTTTGAGAACAAAAATAGTTTTCTGTATGATTTTTGGAAAAGTTTTGGAATAGATGGAAGACTGATTTCATTTTTTGGATCCGAATTCATTTTTGTATGCCTCCACTTGAATAAAAAACTATCCAAAATGAAAGAAAGGACTTTGCTCTAAATATGAATGCAATTAAATTTAGGGCACACTATGTATTTTCAAGAGTACTTTACGTCTTGAAATGAAATTGAAGGAAGTTAAAGGTTAGAATACATTAAATTATTTTTGATACACAGTCTCCATAACAATCTGACTGTGTAGCAGCTGTACCATTGCTAGGTTCATTTATGCTAGCTTTATTAATGATGCGATATTGCATGCACTGTCGAGTAGTAATAAACTGTTTAAACTGCGAAAGTGGTGAATTATTTAAAATGTGGCTTAATTTTTAATTTCATCACTGTTTCAGAGTAATAGAAATATATGTTGTAGATCTTTTGAATTTCCAGGTATAGTTTTATTAAATTAGGATTAGTGTTTTCCTTTAAAAACATCCGATAGCCATGCCAGTGTAACTGCAGCAGACGACTCAAAATGCACTGCGTTTCTGGATGACAATGCCACCAACAAAAATGCTCTTGACCAGTATTAATAAAAACAAGAGGATTGGATGAATACGTTATGATATTCATTAGTTAGTTCTTAGACAAGCGAATTAGTGCAGCTTCTTCTAATCTTAACTTAGTTGCTATTTATTTCCATTTTATCTTTTAGTAAATGAAGTTGTGTATGTTTGGCCACATTAAGTCTTCCGGACCTACATGGAAAATCATCTAATCATTTTATTTAACTAGCTTATTATGGATTTGGCGGCCGATGAAAGGAACAAGCATTAAGATAAGTCTACTATTCATTTTTTATAAAATAAATAATTTTTGTTTATTTACAAAATAAATAATTTTTATTCTCGACATTTTGATAGGTAAACTTTTCTGTGTTGGTATTTATGCATTTCAGTATTTATCCCGACATTTATCAGTTTGGAACGGAATTCGGTTGGTTCTTTAGAAGATACTGATTACTGTACCGTTGAGAACAAATTGATTTTATAAATCGCCACTTTCTCATTGCTGTTACCTTATTATTAATATCATTATTTGTCTATGTTTGTGTCATCATAATAATTGATCAGCAGACGTAGAATGTCTCTTATTCCATAACTAATTAAATCATAATTAATTTCTTGTGATTGCAGCTTCAAGAATGACTGCTTATGTAACGATTTGGTTTACATGAAGCATAAGAATATACAAATTGGTGACGAGATGCTACCGTATCTATACAGCTTCAGATTAGTTAATTAATTGCAATAAGAAGCAACAAAACTTAGTTAAGTAAGAAAATGAGGAAGTGGGTGGAGTTGAAAAGAATTGAATTAAATTCATTCGGTAACAATCTCCTTCTTCCATCGTAACGCCAACCAGAACTGTGAACTGCCACGCCCATCTATCCGATTCTTCTGCGCATATTTTCTGGCGAATGTTGCCGCATCTTCTATAGTTTTCTGTTCACTTTCCGATTGCTACTTATCCTTCATTTAAAGATTCACTCATAGAATCTTAAAAGTCTGCGTTATCTGTGACATCAACAAAGATGTCATCTTAATTATCGTATTATTATTTAATCCAACTAAAATTGGCAAGGAGCTACGCAAGTTACGTGAATTTGTGGAATACATGTAATAACAATATTTACGCTGGAATGAATTCTTTATTAACATTCGCACTTGTTCTTTTACTACGAATATATCATATTTGGGCAGCTTATTTCTCACAATTTTCACTTCGAGAACCGGATTATGATCCCTGCTATGATAGTGCCGGGCGTCCCATACGTTGTGTTCCGGATTTCATTAATGCTGCATTCGGCAAACCTGTTACTGCGTCTAACACATGTGGACAGACTGGACCATCGAGGCAAGTCATATATTTTTACTAATTTTTTTAAGCAAATTTCAATTTTCCAGAAAAAGAAAAAACTAATAATTGAAATTTGAAAAAAGAAAATTACTTAAATACAAAATTCTATACTTTTTTGAACATCAGATTATCTAAAAATGTAATTTATATTCAAGAAATTTAAAAGCTTCCGTAAATAGTTACAGCAATAGTTGTTAATCGCAGAAAGCTATTAAAGAAATAAAATTTAAAAAAAATCACTTCATGAGATGTGTAAATGGATTTGGCATCGCATCTGATTCAGTGAATCAGCTATATAACTTTATCTTTGGAGAAAATCGTGTGACCTTCGACACTATAATAAAATAAATATTTCGAATGAGCGTGTGACGAACTAACTTTCAAGTTCTGAAAAGATTGAAAAACAAAAATTTTGAAGAATTGTCATTTTGAAAAATTGTCTTTATTTTATTGAATGCCACCACTGTTGAAGTTTATCACTATATAAGTTAAGTTTAAAAGTTTTTGATAAACAATTCTGAAGTTTAAAAAAAATTGTTTGGAAAATTTAAATTTTAGAAGAACAATAATAAATTAAAGTGATGGCTTTCTTGAAAAATGGTATTTTTAAAAAAAAAGAAAGAATTTCAATTTGCTCTTTAACTTGTCTTTTTTCCTTAGTAAGTTCTTTTACCTTTAAAAAAATGATCTTACTAAATGACAAAAACAATATTTCTGGTTGAAATAATTTGGTAATCCAATTTGTCGAAATTTAAATAAAATTTGTCAAATTATGAAAGATTTTGTTCAAATTCAATATAGAATTAAATGATATTAAAATAAATATAAAATGAATCAGCTAATTAGTTAATTTTTCAAAATTATTTATTCATTAAAAATGTATTCTTTTAAAATAAATCTATCAGGTAACTGTAATCCCTTTCAATGACCTTTACTTCTAAAAGGGGAGGCAAACGCTTGAGAACTTCCCTGTAGTAATGCTTAGTGTGTGAATAAAACAATGGTATTGCATGGTAATTCTTTGTCACATAAAAACAGGAAAGAGATTGTTAAGCTAAGGGCAATGATGAGTGCAATCTTCTGATGACACCTTTATAATAGGTATTATAGAGGAGGAATCAGGCATGTGTTGCTCTCTTCCGTCTCTGAACACAATGATTGTAGCAATATTAATCTTATTTTACATTAATTATCAACTTCCTTCTCTACAACTCTACTTTGTTAGCTGTAAATTGATGAGGAAAATTCTTACTCTTAATAATTAAAACATGTTGAATAATAAATTTGTTTTGCTCTAAAAAAATTTGAATCCAAGGATAGTTTCACAAAATGAGCTTATTTCCAATATGTTTGGATAAATCCAATCTAACGAAGGATACACTTCTCGAAACAAATAATTAGTAGCATAATCAAGACGAATTACAAAGGTGAAATAAAATAAATAAATTTCACATTGTGTATAAGTAATTGGTCAGATCGCGATAAATAAGCCTTAAATGACTATGAGAATATGCTTTTCATAACAAAATTTTTTATTTGATTTCTTGATTGAATTTCTATTTATTTTTTGAAGTTCACATGTTCACAAAAGCGTATCGTTTTATATGAATCAGTGAGAAAAATCATGGAATTCGTGAAATGAGTGAAACAAAGAGCAAGAATTGTAACATTGTTCAGATATTGCTCACTTCGTGAGAACGCAATGGGAATAATGGAAGAAGTGTGTAATATTTGCGATGCATCCAGCAAAACTCGATCTCATCCACCTTCACATTTGACAGATTTGAACAATTTGCAAAATGTGACCTGTTGGATGTCAGAACCAAGCATTGATTATCTGCATAATGTGACGTTAACTTTATCTCTGGGCAAAAAATATGAGCTAACCTATATATCAGTGCAATTTTGCAATCGTCTCGCTGATTCCATGGCTTTTTACAAATCAGTGGATTTCGGAAAAACTTGGGTACCATTCCAATTCTATTCAACAGAATGTCAAAAGATCTATGATCGCAATCCAAGTACTAAAATTGGCAAACACAATGAACAGGTACTATGTCAAATTTCAATAGGCATATAAAAATGTCATTTATAATATTTTCACTTTTTACATTATCGATGTTAGTCTGTCAATTTTAATTATTACACCTGATTCGTTTGATGTTTCAATTGAATGCTTTAGTTATTTAATTATCAGGAAGCGTTATGCACCAATACTCATGCACTGACCTCAGTACCGAATCGAGTAGCATTTGCAACCTTAGAAAGTCGTCCATCAGCATTTGAATTTGAATATTCACCCGTGCTACAAGACTGGGTTACTGCTACTGATATTCGTGTCATTTTTAATCGACTTAGTCCTGACCAGGTAACAATAACTTTCTTTTATGTTCAAATCTTTTTACGCAAAAGGTAACTTAATGCTCAATTGCTTAGGGAGGTATTAAATAAGCTAGTAGTCAAAAAATAAGGTTAAGATTATATTTGGTCGCAAATTTTCGACTTGTTGTTTCAACATTGTCAGTTCTAACTGTTTTAACTGGTATGATTTAAGGCTGAATTATATGGCCTAACGAATGAAATAGGAGTGAACATAACTGATATGGATCAGCTAAAACAACGCTATTATTATTCAGTGGGTGAGCTAGCCGTTGGCGGTCGTTGCAAGTGTAATGGTCATGCTTCCAGGTTTGACCAATACAATGATTCAAAAACAAATTGTGTTGGAAAATATTTTTAAAGTTCAAAATCTAAGTTAGAAATTTTCTAGTTAAGCAAGGCCAAATAAAAAACTATCTGTGTTGTTTTCAAGGTGCATGTTGGATAAAACGGGCAATTACATTTGTGACTGCAAGCACAATACAGCCGGTGCTGATTGTGAGCGCTGCAAGACATTTCATTTGGACCGCCCGTGGGGCCGTGCTACCTCGAAAAATGCCAACCACTGCGTCGGTAAATTATTTCTTAGTTTTTTTCTGAAGAACTATTACTAACACTTCTTTGACAAGACTTTGTTTTGGAGACAGCGAAGATGGAAGAGATTTTTAAACTTTGATTTGAACAAACTAAAATTTGGAAACATTCATATTCAAAAAAAAAAAAACCCCCAGGGTACAAGTTGTTGCAAGTTGCACGTACTTTATTTGCTTTATTTCATTAAAAATCACCGAAATAATTTAAATCTTCTATGTAATCAACTTTCAAATCTCTACGGATTAAGAAAATTTTCATTTTATCTGCATCAAACTGATTGTTATTCTCTGTAAACAAAGTTTATAATTGGAAGATATGTTTGGTTGAAAGTTTCAATACTAACATTATGCTTTACCGCACTTCATCATCGTAGCTTGGCTTCGCGAGCGAAGATTTAAAGGATTTCATCCAATTTAAAAAGACTCGCTTATGACTAAGAAAACCAGTACGGAATAGGCAACTATGGTTGCATATGATGCAGCGGAAAGTCTGCTTAGATGATGTAGTTAATGTACTGGTTTTTCTGCGATATCTTCTCCGGTATTGATTCTACGGGTAATTTTAAAGGGAACAGTAGTATTATGAATTGTGTGTCTCTATAACTCTCGATTGTATGCTAGAGTAGACTATTTGTGATAGGGAATTTGATTGAGTTTAAGCCTGCAATTACGGATTCCAGAATACTTGCTGCAACTTACTCTCGATATCTAGTATCTGTATTGAGGATAAATTAAAATCTATTTTTCCTAATGATTTCTATCTATCTGTTCATAAGATTAATCTAACATCAGTGCAATAAAATGGAATTTTCAAGTGTCGATTAATACGTTAGCGTAGTATAATTGAATAATTGAGCGGCATTTTTGTGACTTATTGGCGGCCTTTCAGGAAGAGGAGACGAAGTATTGGGCTAAGATGATCCTGATAGAATGCTTATACTAATACCACTTCACTCCAAAAACAGGGGGTGGTCATCGGCAGTACAAGCATCATTACCTTTTTTCCCCATCTGTTTTTTTTTCAGAAGAATTATACTCTGAAAAATCCAATCCAAAAAATTTGCACATTTTGGGATTTGTGAAACCGCAAAAAAGTTACTGCAAAACCGCTTTTGAAAAAAGTCAAGCTCTTAATACTATGCTAAAATATTTCTTCAACTTTAAAACAGCTCCAAAAAATTATTTTATCTTGCAGATGTCAGTAAAAATAAACGAGCTAAAATTTCAGATTCTATCTGCTTCAAAAAAAATTTACTTTTTAAAAGACTTAATAATTACACCTTCTAGAATTTGGAGACGCTGTTTCACAATTACTTCATAATAAAACTGTTAAATTAGAACAATAAGCAAAACGAGACTGAATGCTATCAAAATTGCAATATTCTTTTTTTTTTTCGCTTTATATTAAAACTTTAATGTAAATTGCCAAATAATTATGTGAATATGTGGCAATATCGCATTTTTCTATAAGCCAGCAAAAAATACCGTAAGAAAAGTGCCGGATAAAAATAGGAACTTCGATCTTAATTAATGGACTGATCATGATCATACAAAAAAGTATGACAAATTTTTTAATAAAATCATGAGTGCTAATACTCTTTTGTTTCTTTAATCATTCATTTTTCCATGGTTGACCTTTGACCATGAGCAGTTCTAACAGTTTAAAAAAATTAGCGCCGTGCTTTCTCAACATATTTTGAAACAGACATCTGCTCTTCCTATTTGCATATTTTGCCGAAACAAATAAATCAACAAAAGTATAATTCTTATAATTTCTCGTTGTCACTTTTGCTGATTATAACTGAATAAATAACACATCGCTAAAGTTTTTTTTTTAACTAGCAAATTCAAGACTAATATGATTTCCGAATCTTGATATACTACAAATGAATATGTCTAAGACTAATAATTTTGCAGAAGGCGAAGTTTTCCTGCTTCTTAGTTGTATTGGTTATTGCTCTTATTTGTTTCTTGCAAGAATTAAACTGAAAAATCAAATTTCAGCTTGTAATTGTAACCTACATGCAAAGCGTTGCCGATTTAACATGGAATTGTATAAGCTAAGTGGTAACAAGAGCGGTGGTGTTTGTATTAACTGCAGGCATAATACGGCCGGTCGTAATTGCCATTATTGTAAACCAGGATATTTTCGAGATTTGACAAAATCAATAACACATCGGAAAGCTTGCAAAGGTAAATTTCTTATGAAAAAAGTTGATTTTATCAATATTTTGCTTAATTCAGTGATAGTGATCTTGTGAACTGAAATTTTCCGCTGAATTCATTCATTTAAATGAAGTAATAATTATAATAATCGCTTTCATTTGAATGGTAAATCAATAATCCGAAAATCTAAACGATAAGTTTACGTTATGGATAGTAAAATACTCATTTACTCCCTTATTCTATTGCTCATTCTCATTGAATTATAGCGTGGAGCATAGCATTCCCTTGTATAAATAAGTAAAAGAACCATTCATTTGGTCTCTGTCTACTTTTTGCATTTCGTCGAAGCGAGATAACTCAATTTCATTTTATTTTCGTAAAGAAATGAGTGTTCATTAATTCAGCCTCAGCAGTTCAGCAAAAGGAGGGATCTAAAATAGCCGAGGAAAGAGATAATACAGGGGATGAAGGAACCACAAAAAGAGTTCCGGCCAATCTCAAACTGGCATCCAATTTCCGTACCGGTCGGTGATAACGGAAATGACCAAAATTGCCATCATTCAATGTTTTATCATTTCATATTTTATCTTTAAATTGAATCGAATCATGGTATTTATCATGTCCTGTCAACAATTCATCTTATTTTCTCTCTTCCAAATTTTAATCATCTTTTCTCAAATTTTAATTTCGAAGCAAGTTTACATATTCTAATGGAATGCTTTGACGTAATAGTCTAAGATACAAGCATTGCTAAATTAGAAAATGTTCCTTCTTTTTATGATCAGCACTAAACATTATGCTTTAAAGGAAGTCAGAAATCATCTTTTTCATTTACGGGAAAAAGTACAAGTGAGAGTTGTAAAAGAACAATTTTTGAAATGTTTACTGTAATTAAAATTTGAATGATTTCGGAGGGTGTTGATCTGGAAGAATTAGTTGATATCTTCTTTAATTCTCTTCTTTCTTGTATAAGCTATATTTCTTTGATGGAAGTTTGATGAGCTGAATCAAAAAATAATGACGATTCCATCAATCAGTTTCGAAATCAGGAACAAACTGCGTTTGAGTGAGAACAAACCTTTACAATTAGCAATTCATGTGTTATTTTCTAGCATGCAAATTCTCGTTCATTTCTTTCTTACATCTGCAATCGACCTTTAAGGATCTTGTTTATGACCAACTAATATTGGTTAACTATATTAGTAATTCAGTTTCCCACACATTCTTCTTATGGGGCTTTTTAATTCGAGAATTTTCTTCCATCCTTAAACTAACGAATGGAGAAACAGTCAGATGGTTGCACGTTATAATGATTTGCAAAAAAAGTCAAATTTTGGCATGTAAAATATATTATTTGCAACAATTATGGAAATGTGAAGTGCGCGTGCTAATCCCTTCTCAATTAATCATTTTAGACAACCAGTTAAATGATAGCAGCTGTCAATGCTTAAAACTGTTGAGCTGAATGATGTTGTCATCAAAGCTAGACAAATTGCTTAACTTGTTGAATGACTACACCTGACCTTACACCTTTTTATGCTGTAATATCTTCTATTAAACATATGTTGAAATTCCTAATTACTAAATTTTATACATATTTGGGGACCGCACTGCAGACTTTATAAATTATGGTGTTCATCAGTTAAAATTTTTTAGGCTCCAAGCAAAAGATTAACAGTAAATGTGAGCAGAAAAGACGAAAAAAGAAATAAAAATTTTGAAAGAATGAATTTGGTACAACCTCAAACTTAAATATCAATGGACATATAGATGGAGCTACTTTAACTCTATTCAGCCGGCATTTCATTGGCAAATGAACTATGTAAAGTAAAAGTGAACATTAATTTCGGATTTTGCAGCATGTAATTGTCATCCTGTTGGTTCGCTTTCACGAAGTTGCAATCAGAGCAGTGGACAATGTATTTGCAAAGATGGTGTTACCGGTTTGACCTGCAATCAGTGTTCGAAGGGATACCAGCAGAGCCGTTCGCCACTCCATCCATGCATTCGTAAGCCATGCAGTATTACAACTGCATATTATAATAATAATTTTGTCTATTACTATTTGAGATTTTATTTATAATTTCACAGAACACTTGGGAAAAGCGAAACAAAAAGCGAAATCTTGGCATTTTCTTTTAAGCAGCCATATAAATTATGAAATGTCAACAGGCAATCTTCATTTATTATGTAGTATTCCTACCACTCAAATCTTTCTATATTTGTTGCGATCAAGTGAAGAGAGAATATTTATTTAACTGAGTGGTAAATAGCTTAGGGATAAAGTAATATGACACCAGAAGGAGACAATGCATTCTGATAAATAGCCGTTACGAGCTGATCAGTTGAAGAATAAATTTAGAAGCAAAGAAGAAAGAGGAATAGTAGTAGAATCAGCTGTTGAAAGGATGGTGCGGATCGCCTCGCAGAGTATTATTCTTATAACTAAGAGGAGAAAGGGTTGGGATCTCAAACTGCAATTTGCTCCGATCTGATCTAGTTCCATACAGCTGAATATGTCACTCAACACCAAAAAGTCTTGCTGCGAACTTGATTTATATTCAAAAACGGGGTTCCTTTGCTGCCCACCCATCACTTCTTTTTTCTAGCAATTTTCACTGTCTCATCTTTTCCCTTTTATGGATGTGTTTTATGACAGGATCAAGTACCATCAGTCTTCTTTTCACTTCCATCATTATTATGCATCGAGCTCATCAACATTTCATTTAAGACAAAGCAGAAGCAAAAGACACTGTCGGACTGACTAAGAGAGATCAATCATTATTTTTTCCAGCTTTTTTTAAAGTTGTAACAGCAATTTCAGAACAGAGTAATATATTGTTTTTGTTTTATTCATTCTTTTTTATCACAAATTCAACAGGAATTAATAATAGCTTGATAAAGATATGTAACAAAGAGCATATTTACATTGTGGACAAATGGAGTGTGTGATTAACAGTGAAATAAGTCAAGTAAATTTAGTTCGGTTAATAAAATGGCGAGGTCCTTTCACGAATAAGTTTTGCAAACCTCTTGTAGTAATTCTACTTTTTTAACTGAGGCGCTTAACTGATGTTTTCCTTTCCAGAACCACTAAACTTGAATGGAATTTCAGGTATTTCTATCAGTGGATCGACAATAATTCATGATGGTAAGACTAGAAAGCCAATTTTTGAAATTTGATTTTTGGTAAAATCAAAATCATTGTCTCTGATTATTGCAAATGATTTTTAGCCAAATGTTCGAAATGTAGAGCTTTACCGAAACGATTAACGCAGAAAAAGTACTGCAGAAGAGATTACGGTAATTTTTCCAAATTTATATATATGCTTTTATACTTAACTAATTAAAAAAAGCGTTCCTCGAAAATTCTAAAATTTCCAACAAATGTCTTTCTGGTAAAAGTGAATTCTCTTTAGCAATCGAAGTACAAGTAACAAGACGTGAAAGTGTGGATGGATGGAGTAAGTATCAGTTAATCGTGCTAGCAATATACAAGCGTAATTTTGGAATCCGTTTACGCCACGGTGAACAGTCGTTATGGATATCCGGCAAACGCACTGCATGCAAATGTCCCAAAATACAAGTCGGGAAAAAATATCTCATACTCGGTGTGTTATTCGTGAAATAATTATGGAAAGTGAAAATGTGCAAGAATAAAATGCCAACAAAAATTGTTAACTTCGTTCCTTTCGACTGATTTATTTTTCTAGTTCTTTTTGCTACGATTTTTCAATTTTTTCTAAATAGAATTGCAAAATGCTAGACTTCTCGGAAGTGATTAGATTTTTGCAGGTCGAAATGATACCAATGATATAAGCCGACCAGGAATTGTTTTTGGTTTGAGGACAATTGTACTGGAATGGAATGATGGAGATTTGGAGAAAATTATGCGTTTTTCCAAAAAAGAAAAGAAAGGCCAATGTCCAGCAAGGCGACAATTTTGATAAATTTTTCCACTCAGATTTGTCACCCTGCTGGACAGTGAGGTATAGTGAACACTCTGTGGCGTAGAAAGTTCTTATTACTATTTTGATAATCTGATTTGCTTTTCCTGAACTTCTGGAAGACCTAGAAATCAAGGACCGCAGTTAAAACTGTTTTTTTTTTATTTCATTTTTTTAAAAATTCAGACCTTATTCCAAGATTATTTCTTATTTCGAACTTTTTTGATTTATTCAAAGTTGATGCAGCTTCGTTTTATTCTAAAATAACTAACAACTTGACTGACCATTTGATCATCAGATGTTAACTACACTCAGAGACGCACTGATCTTACTGGATGGAAAAAATTAATTTCAGAATGATTATAAGAAGTTGGTAGAAGAACTCTGCGCTGAATATTTTCATATGAGAGCTAAGAGGTAGCAATACTAAGGAAAATGAAACCAATTATGCATCTTTCCAAAGAATCAAATAATGAAGGAGTTTAGGAATTGGTTTAGGAATTGGCAAAAAATGGTGTTTCAAGTAGTGTTTCAAATATTTAGTTTATATTTTAGCCGGACTTCTTTTTTATGTCAATCTTCCGTTTACTGAAGAAACGATGTTAATTTGCGCATTTTCACGCATATTCTTTCTAATTTAAGCTATTATTAAGTCGTGAGTCGCAAGACGCTGAAATATGTCCATTACCTATCTCATTGATCTCATCCAGCTGCGAACTTCCCCATGCTGCACTGGAAAATTTATTGTGTTCAATGTCAGCGCCAGAATTTCCCACTGCCATGTATTTATTCAGTATAATATGAGATAAAAGTCTTTTGTTACCGGGTAGCTATCAATGCCATGCAGATAGTATCTCATTGAATTCACCGATGTTCGAAGTATGATCGCAGTTGCAATAATTCCCATAGCATTTTCCACACAGCTATTGGATGTCTTATCGTTTACTCAAACCCTATCTTTCCTTCGTCTTTTTGCTTCCAAACTCCCTTCTCCATTGCAAACTTAATCCGATTTCAATAGAAATCTTCACTACGAACTCTGGTATCTTCTTCCTCGAGAGAGAGTTATTTGACCAGCCAATTCCAAAACTCATGCAAAATTTCATTTCCCTGTTTCAGAGTTCATAAAAAGATTGAACCAAGAAATCAACTTGTTCCATATAGACGGCAAAACAGAAGAAAGTTGCTTTATCTACAATTTCGTTTATATACTACCGTATTTCTTTACAACAAGAAAATTTTATTTCGTTTCTCTTTTGCACATATTCATGTGGGACTCGAAATTTCCATCAATTCGAAAATAAATAGCGAATTCAGCTAAGAAAATTTAATTCTTAGCAGATCCTTCCCTAAAATCATTCAAGAATTCTATTGAATTCTGTTAAGATTTTACAAGAACGCTTCATTAATGAAAAAAAAAAAAAAGCTAAAAGAGTTAAACGAACATGTTGCAAACAAAATGATGAGCAAACTTATTATGTGCAAAGCAAAATGAGTGCATTGGCTACAGAAACAGAAAATGGGAAAAAGAAAAGATAGAAAACAAAACAAAAAAGCACACAAGAAATATCCATTAACTTCAAGACACTGATAGGAAAATTCAAAATAGTACTTTAAAAATCAAGAAATTATCAAATAAACGTTTCGCTCCTATATGCAAAGTATTATACTAGCACTTTTCCGGAATGTTTAATAAATGGGATGTAAGCAGCAGATGAAACAAAGTATATAAAAGAATTTTCTATACAGCAAAACCCAAGACAATTTTATTCATTCTTGGCATTCTTGGCGTGTCATTATATTCTGCGAGTAACCCTGTTTTCACTTTGTTTTGACACCTTTGCTCTGCCCGAATAGTTTTTTCCTATTTTTCTAAATTTTTTTTTTATTCATTTTACCGATTTTATTACATTCATTCGTGCAACTAAAAAGTCAAAAAAAGCTAGAATTCTTATAAAAAAAAGAACTATACTTGCAGTTTCTCAAAATTTAATCCATGTTTAATCCATTTGATAATTCTGATTGGATAAATTCTTTTTGCAATAATAATTCCTGCACGTGTCATTTTCCGAAATTGTTTGCATTTTCTAAAAATCTTAGTTGTTATTTGCAGATACAAATGAAGTATGTACCATACTGTTCTTCATTTTTGATCACTAAATTTGTACCAATTTTGACTCAACTAGTAAGTTCTTTTGGTAAATTATGCCCAACAAAAACTCCAAAAGTTTTTTTATCCTTGCATTCGACTTCACAGAACTTTTTCCGTTATATTTTTCAGTTATTTGTCGCCTAGCTAACTAAAAAGTAAATCATAAATATAATGATATAATCACTGACGACATGATCTGACAATCAAATACAGATATGAATTTTAAGGAAATCTTATACCATTACAAATTTTAGCTGTTATTTTTCATAATTTTATGAATCTAAACTTCTTTGGTTCAATCAAATGTCATAATTTCAGATGTTTTTGCAAATGTTTAATCCAAGAATTTTTCCATCCTCCATAAATTTATCAGTAATATAATTTTCAATTTTTACTTGAAGATTTTTAATGGTGATCTCAAGAAACGACAAATAAACAAACGTGCTGCAACTAGAGCATTCTAAAATGATGTTAAAAATTATGATTTTACATCAGCAAAAAAAAAAAAAAATTATTTCAGCAGGATTAACTTTTCCATCCAGATGGTCTGTTGAAGAAGTAAGTTGCAGAGTTTTTAAATATGTTTATCAAATGAAAAGCACGATCAACTTTCCTCCACTCTGAACTGTCTGAAATCACGAGGTAATTGCAAATAAACAATGTCCAGTAAGCAAAAAGTGAAAATTTTTTGAAGGGATGAGAAGAGGAATTGCATATCACACATTAAAATACAGCTTTCACCTGTAAGCAATTGTATTAAGAAATAGACATCAGCACTTCTTCCACGAGCAAATCACAACTTACTTTGCTTCACAGTAAACAGTTCTTACTCCAAAATTTTTCCTTCAATTTATGTTAAATCTAAAAAAAAAAATCGTTTAGTCAAAAAATCCAGAATTTGACCGATATTTTTAAAACAAGCTATTGTAGTTCTCCTCCGTGGAGTGGATCTGACAAGTAATATAGTTAGTAACGAATCAGAAATTCAATTCAAAGCAAACTGACGAATGAAAAAACCAAATCCTTCTGTACATTCCTCACTTCACTAGTAAAACCACTCATCATCTTACCAGTTCATCCGTTTGGAAAAATTTAGTACAACATAAAATGAAGCCATGAGTAGAACCAACAATATTTAAAAATTAACAACTCTCAAATGCTGAATGGAAAAAATTAAAATCCAAATCCCTGAAAACCACCCAGTATTTCAACTTATAGAACGACAAAATCACATAAAAATAAGTTCATCACTACTATATGATGGTTATTTTGAAGAATAAAACCGGAAACTTCGGATTACAACCGCGATACATTTTTTATTGTATCTACAACTATAAAGAATTTCCAGCGCATCGTCAGATATATGTTGTATTCAATGATATCGGATGTTTTTAACTTTAATAACTTGAATTAAAGCACAAATAAAATGACATAATCGATTTCTTAATATAGCTCACTTTTTCAGCATGTAAAATTGGTCATCTTATATGCAGTTTAATACTTATAATGACAATAATATTTCTGATCAAATTCTAATGTACCGAACTTACATTAAAAGTAATTTTAAATGTCATCCAATCTAAAATACTGCATCCTGGAATATCTTCAACCATTCTTATTCTTCCAAATTAAAAATCCCGCAATAGTTCCGATAGTCAGCAAAATATACCAGCGTTTCTGTCCGGTGACGAATGGGAATTTCTGTTTCAATTCAGACATAAACAGTGGTTTTTCTATTGTCAGTATTTATACCGTAAGAGATTCGCAACAACACTAACCTTTGATTTATTGAGTCGACAAGTGGTTTTGGAAACAAAATGATTACGGTTTTCCAGTCCCCGTAAATCCATGGTACTAGACCTATTCGGTGATTCTAACGCCATGCCGGACAAATGTTAACGGTGCTGGGCATGTTAACATGTAATACAACTTGAATAAACCAACATTTTTATTTGACTTGAAAATTTGCGAATTCTATGAACACTAATTCCCGCTGATCACTCTCTCAAACGCTATTTGACTTTACTACCACCTGAACTAGCAATTGATATCGAGACTTCAGCCTGCAATATAAAGTTAGTCGCATGACTAAACCATTTTTAAGAACAGCTGAATTAGGAATTTCCGAAGCTAAATTTCATCCAATCAGTTAAGTTATTTTGCTTTCGGTAAATTGGGATAGATTTGCTGAGTTCAGCAATTTTACTCAGCTTAGCCTCCTTGCAATTGCTATACTTATCAAGGGAATGGATTTTTATGCTTTATTTGTTGCTACCTGAGGGATAAAAATTGCTTTTGATCAGTCGTTTGGTCGTTTGGCAGATTTATGAAAAATCTGACAACATTCGATTTGATAACTTTCGTTGTAAATCTCACTCTACGGCATTATTGATATTTAGCAAAGAAAGTACTGAAGAATCTTCATAGGCATTATCACTTGCCCTATCAAACGAATTAGATGTGGATTCTGCATTTATTTATTCCGGTGAAAGAAGGCTGAAGTTACTACATCCATTTGTAATTAGTACTTTCTGTTAGCAAGCACAAAGCTAAACAGATGACCGGAAAGTTTATTCATAACAAATTGGTTTTCATCAATGTATCTTACTAAAAAACGAAAAAAAAAATCTTTTTGAGATACCAAATCACTTATTTATGCCATCTCTTTTCTATTTCGAACAAGATGCTGTACATTAAGAAATAACGAATCAGTCAAATTGTTTGCAATCAGAATCTGAAATTCGATCTGCCCGTTTAGCTGAAGATATTGCTTTCGCACGATTCTCAGATTCATCATCACTGAATGGCCACATATGAAAACTGTTTATTTTCTACAGTTCAATTATAAGCTGCATTTAAAGGAGGCTTGAAGCATTTTTTTTTATCATTAATTACCGATTGCGCTACTCATCATTCTTGATTTCAAAAACGATTAAATAGCACAAAATTCTCCAACTAGAAGTTTACATCAATTTGTGAAAAAAAATTGGAAAAGCATTTTCAAAACGATCCATCAAATTTCTATGAGATTGGAAGCCAAATCCTTTGCTTTTTCCTGGTGCTTATGGGGACCCGCACGCTGGTAAGTTATTGGTGTCGCGAAGTATGGTTTGTTCAGGATTGACAGTGTGGGTGGCTGTCGCAAAACAGATTAACATTTCCTTACAGTTGTTAATCTATTTTGCGATAGAGGAGAGATATTCCAGTGTGTTTTCACTTAAATTATTGTTCATTTAGAAGAATGGGTGGCCGAAAAAAGATATCGCTGAGAAATTCTCCACCTGCTCAAGTGGCCGAGATAGTCAAGAAAAAAGAATCGGTAGATTTTACCATTGGAAAAATGGTTATTGCTGTTGCTGTTGCTGTTGTTGTCTTTTCTCTTGGCGTTCAATATGTTTATGTCAACTATTATCTCCCAAATCAGATTTCCAGAAAATCTGAGCTTCCCACTGTTAGCACAAAACCTGATCGGGTTTGTTCTTATCGAAATTTCAAAAATTCACTAAGCATTCAGTTTTTGTTTAGGCATTCAATTCTCTTATTAATTCTTAAAATTAGACATTTAAAATCGGTCGTCTTTTGGTCACCTCCGGAAAGTCAAAGATCAAAGAAGCATTATCATATTTTCGAATATTTTTTGAGCATATTTAGAAACATTTAGCGAATATGGGGTACTTACCGGTCCCACCTGTATTTTGGACTACGAGCCCAGTATGAAACGTCACCACTTTTTGGAATGATGTGGTATCGACAACCAGGGATCGAGGGTCAATACCCACAAATACGACACTGGTGTGAGCAGGTAATATTTTTAATCAGTGACGTTAGAATTTAACCGGAAGTAAAATTTGTCTTCGAAGAAGTAATGAATTGATTTCAGGGCAATGGAGTATCAAAATATGCATGGACATTAGCCGACGGACATTCATTCGGACTGCAAACAATTCACGATGAATCGTTGGACATTTTCACCGACTGGATAAATGATGGACCAGTATGGACAGCACGTGTAACTACCACGTCGAATGTGGATTTTAATTTCGCCATTTTATTCTATTTTGCTGTTCAGGTATTGTTTAGTGAATAGCTTATTTAAAAATCATTTATCTTACCTTGATAAGGAGCAATTTATCTTACTTTGATAAGGAGAAAAAGAAATATTTTTTTACACTACAGCTATTTATTGTAGAGGAAGATTGTTAACACTACGCTGTATACCAGTTTTAAATCAATTTTTATAGGATGAAAATTCTAAATTGCATGCGTATCAATATGATGAGTTGGGTTATTTCACGGGCGAATCAGATGTCCTTGGGAATTTCACCGTTAACATAGATACTACAGTAGATCATGCTTCAAGATCTTTTCTTGCGCTGGGAACAAGCAACATTCTGGACATTACTACTGTGGAGGTTAAAATTCGAATTCTAATCAATATATTTACTAGATATGATTGTTTATAATGCAAAAAATCTTTGTCACGTTTTACTTCAAAGAAGTTGCTATAGTCACAAACAAGACGATAGTTGAGATCATCATGACTGTAGTAGAGTTATGCTCTTTTATACCACTAGTAACATTGTATTAACTCATCATCACATCCGAAGAGATAGTGATAACGCTTGGAACAAAATTATTCATTACTATAAAAACTATGGAACATGTCACATAAGAAAAACAGCTTACTACTGCAACACCGAAGATTTTTAATTTATTATTCCTTACTATATCTCATAATATAGCGTTTCATTTAATCCATTTCTACTCTATAGGCATTGGTGCTGTTCATCCCTTTATTTTAGTATTTTACAAAAATTAGCTCTATCTGTGATATATATTAGATAATTGTAATCAAAATTATTTTAGGATATAATCCTGACCTCCACCTTAGTTGATCGACTCCATCGACAGCTGCGTCTTCCTAGTGCTTTTGTTTCCGAAAGCGGCGTAATCGAAAGTGAACCTCGCCTTATTGTAATCCAGCTAAATGTTCGATCGAATTCATCCACAGAAATCTCGTTTTCCGTTGGAGAAAAAAAACCCATAAGAGATAAAAGCTTTTTTACTGAGCCGCATGCTAATTTGATTATCTGAAATTGTGTTTATCATGAGTTTAAAGAAAATTTCTGAAGGATTGCATTCCCTTATTCCTGTAGGCCCGTGCTCTGTCTGTAGTATTTATATCCTATTTTGATTTCCAAAAAGATTTTTTGTATCTTAGTTTGCTCATCAGTAGCTTATTTACCATTTCTTTTCCACTATTCTTGCAGGTAATGCATAGAATAGGCCTATCATTGCAACATATAATAGTTTACATTAACTTCAGGCGATGGTTTTTCAAAATTGTTAGAGCAAAAAACTAAGGAGTTCAATAACAAATTTGAAGCTGTATACGGTTTGTCAGCAAAGGTATAATAGCATTTTGAAAGTGAACTTCATTTTTATTATGGACTTCAAATGTGAACTTCAAATATTTTATATTTGCCTAAAAATTTTTAGGAATATGCTGTTATTCTTATTGTTGATGCTAGGGAAAATTGCGCGTAAATCTTTTACATTTTAAGCTGAAATTATGATTGTAATTCTATGAAATTTAGGGATATTCGGATTTCTATCAGAAACTTGGTAAAGTTGCGTTATCAAACATGTTAGGTACAATCGGTTATGCATATGGATCAAATCGTGTACAAAGCAGCTACTCTTCAAAGCAGTCGCTATATGGCCCCCACGCGCTGTTATCTACCTGTCCATCACGTTCTGTATTTCCGCGTGGATTTTTGTGGGATGAAGGATTTAATCAACTGCTTCTCATGAAATTTGATCCTGATTTGTCTTTAGAGGTACATCTACTAGTAATTTGTTATGCACTTTTTTTTCACTGGAACTAGTGGGTTTCACGGATTAAATTTTTAACCACTGATTAGATGTTGTTCTTTTTCACAAACCTTTTTTTGCTTTTCGCTGAACAGTTTTATCTCTTATTATAGTTAGTTAATCATGACGAAAGATTGATATCAGAAGGGAAGCGAAAAATCCTTGCAATGGGACATCTTTCTGGTACTAGTTAATGAGATGATATATAGATAATTGCATCTTGGTTGGATACAATGAATGTTGATGGTTGGATACCTAGAGAAATGATACTCGGGAAAGAAGCAGAAATGCGTGTACCTATCGAATTTGTCGTCCAGCGAGATAACATAGCAAACCCACCAATGCTTTTCTATTTAATTGAAAAATATTTGGATCACGGTTATGTAAGTAATTTCTTTGTAATTTATGGAATTTGTTGTTTATTTTATTTTATTTAAGCGATCATGAGTTATGTGATTTGAATTAAAAGAGTTTCAAGTTTTAAATAAATATTGAAGCCAGTTTTGAACATTTATTTTCAAGCAGGGAGAAGTGCTGAAAAAGTTTTATCCTCGATTAAGTCTTTGGCATAAATGGTTGAATTCCACGCAGTTGGGGAAAAAGGTTGGTACTTATCGATGGCGAGGTAGGAATGCAACAACAGTTGGTGAACTGAATCCACGAACACTACCAAGTGGTCTCGACGACTACCCGCGTGCAACACACCCTACCGATGATGTATGTTACGGAAGACCTGATTTTTTATGTAGTTGTCATGTTCCTTTCAATTACTTCTCTAATTTCAGAGCTGGAATTTCATGGTAAAAAAGTGTATGTTTGCAGGAATACCACGTTGATTTGCACTGTTGGATGGCGCTTTCAACTCGAGTACTTTCAAAGCTCGCCAAACTTGCTGGAGACTCACAGAATGAAGAAAAGTATTTAGCCGACTATAATTTTATTATGGACATAAATCGCTTTGATAATCTTCATTGGAGCAAGGCAAAGCAAAGGTACTTCGTGAACTATGATTTACTGCTCAGCTTGCTTGATGAAAGAAACTAGGAAACGGTACTGTGAATAAAATCTTTCTTTGAGTGCATGTGCAGTTAGCCGAATGACAGTTTGTTATACAGTTAATGTTATATTATAGAAATGCACTTTATGCGTAGGAAAATTCTTTGTCAAGCATTACCTTTAACTCAATCGAAAAGACATGCATTCTAAAGTTGGATTATAAAGCATGTTTTGAAGATTTGGTGATAAGAAATTTAAAGCACTTGTTAAAAATTAGTGTTAAAAATAATTTATAGATACTGTGATTACGGACTCCATAGTAACGATGTGAAACTAGAAAAACGGGATTCAAGCTATAATATAGCCAATGCACCAATGGAACGTGTGGTGAGAACTTCACCAAAACTACAATTGGTTGAAAATGCCTTCGGATACGTTTCACTCTTTCCCGTGTTGCTCAAACTTCTTCCTCATGATTCCGATAAATTGCGAATAATTCTTGAGAATGTCAGGTCGGAGGTTAGTTCAGCTGAATTGAGCCAACTTTATTTACGTGGAAACTTCATGTTCTAAAGTTTAGAATAATTTTAGCTCTATTTTCCAACATTTTGGTGAACTTGGTAACACTTCCTCAGTCATCCAGAGTCTTTATCGGAAAAGACTAACAGTATCAGCTGTCAAAAACTTATTATATTCCTATTTTTTGTGATTTGAATTAGTTCTTTTTGCGTTCGAATGTGCAGTATTCCTTTCATACTCTAAAATATATTTTTATTATTTTTTTTTTGAAGCTAGCCCTTGCTACTTTGCTTGGTGATGAGCTACCCTAGGGTGGATTTTGTGACGATCAGATTTATCGTTTTTCGTATGTTTCTGATTAAAATTTAGCATTTAAAATGTAGATTTAAAGGAATTATGGTCTAATTTTGGTTTGCGATCACTGGCACCATCTTCACCATACTACAAAGCTCATAATACGGAACATGATCCCCCTTACTGGCGCGGCAGTGTTTGGATTAATATCAATTATTTGATGCTTGCTGCACTGAAACACTATTCCTCAATCGAGGGACCCAATCGTGAATTGGTACAATTTTTTTTTTGCTAGGAACTTGAATATTTTCTTGGCGGTTTCTCTTAAAGTAAAAAATATAATAATCCGAAAAAAGAAAAAAAAACAAAAAACAAAATACATAAGCTGATTAAGTGCATATTTGTTTTGAGGCATTTGGTGTTTATTCGGATCTGCGAAACAATGTGGTTACCAACGTTGCACGGGAATTTCGAAGGACAGGATTTCTTTGGGAGAATTATAACGATGAAACAGGACGGGGACAAGGTGCTCATCCATTCACTGGATGGTCTTCACTTGTGCTTTCAGTTATGGCTGAACAATACGATTAGCTTTTCGTTAGGATGTAATGATTGTTTTTACGGAAATACTTCGATGTCTTAAATTTGCGCAGTAAAACGGGATTAACATTATCTAATGGATAATGTAAGTGCGGAGTGGATTTTTTCCCACATGTGCCATGTTTTGCTCAGTGTATCAGAAATTCTGATAATTTTTTCATTATATTGTTCAAGTTATTGTTAAAATTTGTTTATAACATTCTCTTGAGTTGGAAAATTACTTTCAGTTAAATTAGTTGTGCTGATATTTTGCTAGTGAGCTATTCATTTTTTACATTACATGTTCACATTCGAAATTTATAACTAATAACTTTTTCACATCAAGATGGATTTATAATTCCAGATTTATTACAGTTTTTGAGGCTTATTGTTGATTTTTTTATTATGCTATCCATCTGCCTCTTCATCAAGTTAAATTCATGTTATCTTTTATATAGTCGACTCATCTATCTGTTTATCAGTATATCAGAAAAGAGGCAAAAGTATTTTTTCATGCTGAAATTTTTTAGAATAATTTTCACAAAAGGGTGATAGCATTAAATGATAGCGATAAAACTATTCATCGCGTTTTCCACTTTTGTCAGTTTTTGCATTGTGCAGAGATAAACTATTTGTTGACTGCTTGTAATTGTTGCGCTTTCACTTCTACTCTAAAACTGATTTTATTCATTTGATTTTAAACGTTGAATGCTTGTATACTCGCACACGATTGGTTCATAATGAATGTCGTTCATTATGAACCAATCGTGTCTTCCATACAAAGTCCTCGGTGTACTTCGTTATTTCTAATCGATGTAAATTATTTTCAAGTGACTAACAAAAAATTAGATCGCTGTTTTTTTTTGCGTTCTATGTGTTTTGCTATAGCCAATGGGAATAAAAAAAACGTTGATAAAATCTGTCCATTCCGAAAGATTGTGATCTGACCAACAAAGTTAGTGAAATTAATTTTGCTTGAGATAATACAGTCATTAGTGATGCAATGTTTTCTCAAAAGAACAAATTGAAGCACCTTCTACAGCGAGAAATATAAAGAGGAAAAATGAACAAACATGGTTTACTTACGAAACTACCTAGTCGTAAAATTTCGCTATTTGATTTCAATCAAATAATATCATTATAGAATTAAAATATTTGTCATCATGCATCTGTTTATGTCAATGTAAAAGTAGTTCAAAATTGGAAAATGAAGAGTAAAGTGGTGAGAAATATCATGCTGACTGTTCACTCCTTCATTTATTTGATGGCGTTAGCTTCTCTGTACTGGCAGATACCACGTATGAAGTTTATATAGTTTAGAAGAAATAATTCCTGCATTTTAAACTTGTTTTTTTTCAAATGCTATTGCGGAACTTTTTTTCGTTCACCTTTCAAGATAAGAAAGTTACTTTAACAGTTGGGGATTTCTTGTGCTTTGTAAATCTGCAAAATTTTCCAGGGCTTTATGGAGAGAAAGGTCTGATCCCAATAGCGTCGAAATTTTTTTGTAGTGGATTATTTTTCCATTTCAGATTACAAATTTCCTTCAAAGGAAACAGTTAATTTATTTTTCATTTTTATTTTCTATATTGGAACTTTCATTTACTCAAAATTCATTGTAATTCATTCATTCCTTTATGTTGCATGGAAATAAACGCAACATTAAATCAAAAGATGATATTCAATTATATTCCCTACAGTTGTCATTTTTATTTTACAAACTAGATCCCCCTCCTTGTTGCCATAAATTGGCTCAAAAAATTTACTGATACAAATTATTTGTCTTCTTTTCTAAAAAAATATAAGAAGTGCGAGATTATTCTCGAAATTATTTTTTTAATAATTTTGCAACAAGATGACTGCGTTTTTTACTTTCACATCTAGTATGTCATTAAATTGTATTATTGATAGCTTACTTTATGATTCTGAATTAATGTCTGGAAAGCTTAAAGCTTAAATCTTTTGCCGACTGTGATAAATGTTTTCCGTATTTTCACCATCCTATGCTTTAAAAATTGCTGTTTTGTTCGGTATAGCGATTTCTTCTCTCTTGATAATGTTCGACTTAGCGTGTAATACTATCACATATCTTCTTCTATTTGCCATATATTTTACTGAATTCAGGTTGATATTTAACGCATATTAAGCTATTATGTAAGCATACATTACTTTCATAAACGATTTGTCTATAAGAATCGCTCATATCAGCTTATGTCACATAAGGTTTATAGTATTTAAGTCGTATCAGCTATTTGTCGATAAGCAGTTGATATCCCGTTGAATTCTACCGGTTGGTGATCCAATGGGACATCAAAAACTTCTTTACTTCAGTTCCAGTGGGATAGACTTCTTATTGAATCTGGAGCAATACTATGCTTCTAGCTCCATTACCTTTCATAGGATCTTCACCAGCAGATAACATTTCATTGTAACTTGATGCACTGGTTGTTGTTCCGGCTCATGCATACATCAGGCTTGGCTAAACTCACTAGCCATTGTCCTCTTTGGTGGGCTCTAGCAAGTATGTTTCATGAAAATCTATAATTAAACTTCAATTCATTATAATTTTTTTCGTTGAAGTAACAACGGATACAGTAAATAATGTCGATGCCCCTATGGTTTACAGTGTAATGACAGAGCATCAGATTTTTTCTTAGCTTTCCTTATCGTTATTTTATTCATACGTGGCTAATTGTGATCAATTATTTGGCATTATAAGATATTCAGTTAAGATGTTCAGTTATTGATATTAATTGTGGTAAAAGAATTGCGTTTGATAAAATCAGATGGAACATATAATAAGATTATATCTTAATTTATTATAAGTTTATAACATTGTCTAAACAAAACACACAAACATTTTTTTTTTTTTTTTTTTTAGAATTGGAGCAATCCAGCAAATGGCTGCATGATTGAAAAACGATATCGAATATTTTTAGAACGTCTCGAGATGAACTGCTGAATATTTGCGAGTAAATTTAATTTTAATGACTGATATTTGAGAATTTCCGCAACAATCTTACAAGACTGTAAGTATTTTTTTATCTTCAATTTACCATTATTTAACACGCTTTTGTATGTTGTGATAAAGTTTATTGATAAGGAAATTATTTTTTAGTACTTATAATTTGTGCGGTGAGTGTACCGGTGGTAATTTTGTTAAAGAATTGTGCTACTCGAAGGAATCATTTCGCAGTCATTATGCTACAACTGATAGTTCGTTGAATAGTTATGCATAAGATGAAGGATATCTTTGTTTGTTTTTCTAAAAAATCCGTTTAATCCAGATTTTAAGCAATTCCACAAAATTAAATGTACTTCATAAATGAAATTTTAGTGGTAGAATGAACAAATATGGTGGGAATCAGTTATATTCAGATACGTTTGAACTGTTTGTAAAAGAAAAAACTTAGAAAAGTTGAGAATCTTGAAAACTGCGATTTAAATGGAGAAATGAATGATTTGCGATATCGCGATATTTGCAGTTCTGTATACGAGTTGGTATTGCATCCAAGAAGTAGCATTGAGTGTTATGTTTGTGGAATGTATCTAAGCTATTTAAGCTGGACAGAACAGGTTATTATCAGATGGGCCCAAATTTATTGAATGCTTGCATGTTTCTATTGTGAACTTTTGTTTTAAGAAGAATTTAAGCTACAGAA
The DNA here is from genome assembly GCA_029876185.1 of Mansonella ozzardi. Classification (NCBI taxonomy): domain Eukaryota; kingdom Metazoa; phylum Nematoda; class Chromadorea; order Rhabditida; family Onchocercidae; genus Mansonella; species Mansonella ozzardi. Next base: position 14,741 of record JARVGP010000395.1, on the reverse strand, counting down.
CAGAAAGTAAAACTATACTGACTTCTAGCAGAATGTGCTACTTCTATGATCCGGGATTATCAAGATGCGCGAGAGTAATTATTAAGGTATCAGGAACATGAATAGAATTTTATGAAGAACGAAGGAACAGTCCGAGATCTAAATTGTAGGGAGTTCAAAATTCCTTTATGAAGTTGGATGTAAATTCAGATGAATGCTAACAGTGATAACAATTTGTGATGCAGCGAGCACTTTCATAGGTTTTTAGATTAACCTGTTTAACATCAGATTCAGTTCAGAGTGAGAGACAGAATTTTTGGAATTCATGAAGAGATCTGAAAGGTTAAACAGTGATGCGCGTTTGAAAATGTAAAATGCAGTTCTTAGTTTGTTCAGCTACATTTTTGGCGCTTCTTGCGGAACCATCAGTATTTATAGAGATGGATATTGCATTTTCGGACCGTGTTATCGGTTGACACGGATAGGGATCGTCATGATATGAGAGGTTGGAGTGGTTTGTAAATTTACAAGCGAAATCGTTTCGTTTTGACCATCAATGTTCATGACACGCGGATATTAATAGATTAAATCTTTTTGAATAACTGGGAGGGTCAGTAGTTTTTTATTTTTTTTTTCAAATTGTTTTAAATGAGATAAGCGAAGTAAGTGGATAAAATCTCATTTTATAATTGAGTTTCAAATGTTCAAACAACTTTTCTGGAGAAATTGGATGGCAATGCTTCAAGAATTTATGGAACTGACGAGAGTTAATTGTTGATAATAAAGGCTTTATGAAAATGTAAACAATCCCGACAACCAATTTGTCCGGATTACTGCACGTCTGGCCATCATGTGAATGAAGTAGGACAGTGCAAGAATCCATTACCTTATTATGTTTAGAGCATAAAACATTTTAAGTTTCGAATTGACAGAAAAGTGATAAAAATGGAAACTTATACATTATTTACTTCATATGACATGATGAGCACAGTTCCTTTACGGTAACAGTTCACGGCTTTCGTCCCTGTATGTATGGCAACAGTTCAGGCTTTCGTCCATTTGAGATACATATTAGGACTGATCGTTATGATTGCAGGAGTTTTATGGTTATCGTTGAAGTGGTTAAGACATTGATGGATGTGACTTCCGATGCTGTACAACACTGTTGAATGTATTTCTGTTCCAGGTGGTATCATTTCTCCATTTTCTAAGTTAGTCGAATCATCTTTTTAGTCGTAATTGATAATTGGTGCTGATTTTAAATTGCTGAATTTTGTCGTGTTGCAATTCACGAAGAGTTATTTATCAAAGGGTTGGAAATTTGGAGAGATTGTTTTTAACTGTTGAATGTAAGCATGAAAGCGATAAATGTGGAAAGGATAAATATGATTTTTCAGGCAGCGTTAAGTGCAACAGTGATTTGGTTACTAAGGAAAGCACTGTTGAAGGTAAACAATAACTTGAAAATAGTTGTTTCATCTCAAATCTTGTCTACCCAACGAAGTAGTAATGGTGGCAGGAGATCCCGGACTACCTGTTTCGATTCTGTTTCTCTTCTAAGAACAAAAATTATGCTATAAGGATTTGTAGGTGTGGAAAGCGGCAAATGGGCAGGAAAGTTTTGCCGAAAATTTATGGATAATTTTAATATGCGCTCACTTATCGCATCGCTTGCGTTCTCTGTACTGCTGCTGAATTTTGATGTCTTTTGGTATACCTTCAGTTTTTTCTGTTAGGTACTGAAATTTAATCTAGAGCTTCAATTTTTTTCTCTCAATGTTTTAGTAATTCGAATGGTCATTTGAGCCAGCAGGACACAGCTCCACCGAGACCGTTTTTCCCACTCAATTCGAAGAAATATCTTATTGACTATTACACTGGTAATGATGCAGAACCACGGAATCTGTTATATAACTCTGAAATTGTTGTTGTTATGTATTATGCACCGTGGAGCAGGCGATGCACAAGAGCACGTGTGATCTTCGAGAATGTGGCGAGAAGTTTAAGCGCGTCTTCTGATGTAAACTTTTCCGTCACTTATTCCCTAAAACTCAACATGTTTTAAAGGCATCAAATTTTTCATCATTGTTATTAACGTTTTTCTTTCGAAATGCAATTAAAAAACATTTTGCTATGGCAGTGCGCTGACGGCACTGTTACTTTTCACGACGAAAAGCCTACTGATTTATTTCTTTTTCCCATCGTGTAGTCGAGTGCTGATGAACCTAATCAGTTAAATATTTAAGCATTGTTTTGCATATCAGAGCCCAAATTATAGCTTTCGAAAAGTTACTGAAATTTTTCTGAACTGTTTAGGTTTTCACAATTTGAAAATTTAACGCTTTAATGCAGATATCGTTCGCTGCAGTCAACTGTTTTTTTCCCTATGGAGAATGTAGAAAATCTCTCAAAACCTACACATATCCAGTCATTGTTGCATATATCGGAAAGCAAAGTTTAATGTATACTGATTTATTGGCATCAGACTATATATACAGGTAAATAATTTAGTCAGTATTCATCTCCTTTTAATGCAGTTTCATGTCAGTGCTTCCTTTTTTTTGCATATTTTCAGTTCACGTATTTTAAGTTTGTCAACTATTGAAATATTTAATTTAGGTGGATATCACGTTTGCGAAACCCTGTTCGTCGGCTTGTAACTCCACTTGCTGTGAATAACTTCCTGAATGAATTTGATGATGTGGTCATTGCATTTTTTCATGCGGAGGTCATTTTTTCAAAATTTCCCGAGAAATCTACATGGACTTTTATCTGTAGTAAATGAATCGCATTTATGCTTTCTTGCAGATGGCATTTGCTACATCATATGAATTCCAAGAGTATATCAAAGCAGCACTAATTGTTTTCCAATTTCGTATGTTTCCGTTCATTATCAAGGAAAAACTATCTCTAGGTTCAGGAGGTATTGACTAATAAGGACCCTTGCAAAGTAAATTCCAGTTTGGTTAATTTCTCCGTTTTTCGTGGTTACAACCCATCAGTTCTCTCTGATTATTTCGATATTAGATTCTATTTTCTTTCCGATCTCTTAAATTTGCTTAAAAAACTTAGGAAAGTTTTATTAGGAATCGAAAAGAATTCCGATTTATTCGGACTGGATTTTTTTATTTCCAGTTCTGTCTGTATGATTTTTGATGTTTGATACTTGATTTGCTAGATGAAAAGAGAGAGAGAAAGAGATGATGAAATTAAAATTCAGCTTGCAGGATTACTGAAATATTTCAGAGGATTTACTGGATAAAGTCGGTTTTGCGGTTGTGACAAATTCGAGCTTAGCGATGAGCTTAAATTCGTCACCGAAAGCATGGATTCAACTAAGATCTTGGAACCGTACTTCTAATTACAATGGATCAAATATGACTGCTTATAAAATTTCCGAATGGGTTAAAGATCAAGTACTTAAATCAAATGGTCTTATATGGATTAATCCAGGTTATGATTCATCATTACATCTTCATTTTAAACTTGGGGAATCCTCGGTAATCGTTTTCTCGGAAATTTCTGTTTCAGAAATGAATGGTATTGCAAAAAGTGAAGAGTTGCTGTCGGTCTTACAGCATGATGCAACTGTCGTGGTGTTTGTAGATCGTCAAGTGCTTTATCCCCATAGCTGGATAGTTTCGGCGGTGAAACAGGTGAAATGAAATTTAGTGTGTTTTGAAGTATGCTTATTAAAAATCTTTATTATGAGCTGTAAAACTATTATTACTTGCGCCAAACACCATTTGTTAGTACATTAGATGTTTTGATCGAAAATGGAGATGTTTTTCATCACTTGACGCTGTGCAGAAGATTTATGCATTAATACGGTTAAATAAAAGCTAGGGAATAAACAGAAGGGAAGGATGTTGTAAGTAAAGGGGGTGTTATTATTGGTAGTGTTTTTTTTACGGATCCTACCTACTATTACGGTTAGAGATCTTACAATTACTGTGCTTGATTTGAAGTGGAATGTGCTCAACTCAATTTACTCAACTATTTTTCAGTTTCTGTTGTTTTCAGACCATTATGGAATATTACGCTTGCGGTATAGATTTAACCAATCAGCTGAAATCCAGGTCAAACAAACTTGATACGCTGGTTAATGAAAGAAGTCGAATAATTACAGTGAGCAGTCATAAATGCCAGGAAATTAATGCCTATACTATGAAGGTATTCTGTCTTCATAAGCTTGCATAAGCTACCGTTTTATTATTATCGACGAATATCTGATTTTGAGGATATTACTGTTTGACACATCTGAAATGTAAACCATTTCAGATCCGAAAGTGCTGCATGATAGAGAAAACTGCTTTGATTTCTCTTTGCTTCCAGTGTCGTTCCAAAGAAGGAGTAAATTTCTCGAAAAGTGGAAGTTGCAATCAACTTCCATTGTTTTCTCATAATACTTACTCGTCACTGTTTCATAATATGCCATGTTTATCCGTCCTTTCCACGCTAACTGAAGGTTTGTCCTATTCGGATTGTTTCACCAGTGAATAATGGCAAAATCATAAATGACTGAAAAAGTCGTTTGCATTTTAAAAGAATTTGAAATGACAGGTTTTGTAAAATAGAGTAATATGTATTTTCAGAGCAGTTATTGAGTGATTGCTGTGCGTTATTGATTTCAAAAAATCAAAAATTGGATGTAACACAAGGCACATTTGAACAGTGTGCGAAATACAAACTTGCTCGAAATCTTTATCGCCACATTTCTGGTTCAGACCCATCTATTTATTACCCCTTTGATGCAGCTGCAGTCACGGGCCTTTCATGCGATAAAAATAATTCACTACGGTTGGTGGGTTATTACCTCCTTTTTCCCTGTTGAAAAAGCTTATTAATCCATAGATTTTAATTATTTGTTTGCGATGCGTTCTGCTTCTTTTGCATGCTTGTTGGTCATAAATTTCACTTGAAGGAGCAGACTAGTCGAGTTTTTGAAAAAATAGTTTGTTTCAGCAGTTCTGAGTGCCTTAAATAAGCTCGTAATGTATGACAAAAACTTAGGTTTATTGGTGTTGATGGTCGATATGGTGATTATATATTAAAGCGATTGAAGAGACCATACAATGGACGGACTGCTGCATTAATTGTGGATCCGAGTACTGAAAGAACTTTTTTTATGCAGACCGAATTTTCCAGGTAAAAAACTTTTTACACAGTACTACATTTATTTACCACTCAGATCTCTTATATAACATGTAATTAATTCCGACTGAACATTTTTGTTGTGACCTCATTTATTCCTGATGGTTGTAATATCATTAAGCATGTTGAGTCAGAGTGCTAAGTTTTGCTGATTTACACATTTTCAAAAAAATTTTAGACATGCTTTCCGCGACTTTTTACGTTCATTTCACAGTGGATTATTGGTGCCACACGTAATTTCCCAGGATTCACAAAAGAAATTGGAAAGTTTGACGCATGATAATTTGTCTATCTTACCCAGTACCAGTGCAAAATCGTTTAGTATGGATGTTGTGAGCATATTGTCCTTTTTATTTCTTTCATTACGTTTATTGTTTTTCATTTCATATAAAGTTTTCAACTTAATAGACCTATTTAGGAAATGTCTTCGAAATACTTTTAAATTGTCAGCTGACTTGAAATAATTTGAAAAATATAGATGCTTGTTATTCCATATTGCATTTTACGATCATTGTGGAATACCTTTACAGCACTCGTCCGAGGATATTGTAGTGTTTTTCTCTGGAGGAAATTGGCATGGACCAAGTGCTTCCGTAATTCATGTTTACCATTCGGTGGCTCATTTCTTTCATCCATTTCTAAAATTAATCAAATTTTATATGTATGATTTTTTTTCACTGTGCATTTAGAATTATTACAGAATGTTTTATCTGTTTTTCTATTCCCGTTCTCGAGTTTGCTTCTGACAATGTTGTTATTATGAAAGAAAATGACGTATTTTTTTAGGATTGATGTGTCATTAAACGATCTGCCGTGGCAATTTCAAATGGATACATTGCCTGCAGTTTTGTTTTTTCCTGCAGGAAGGTCGGTAATCATTTTATGTTGGAGTTATTGGTCATAATTTACGTCAAATTTTGTCGGAAGTTCAATAAAAACTGCAATAAATTAATTTTTTTGTTCCTTCAGTGATTATTTGTAAATTTACAGAAAAACGGCTTCTTCAAGATTTCCTGCTTCAGTTCCACTAACGATGCCAAATTTGGTAGCGTTTATTGTGGCGAGATGTCAAACGAAGTTGCGATGGCAATTAGCCTTATTTTCTTGTTCACTGTTATGTATTAAAAGGAACAGCCTACGTTTGCAAAAAATTGCTTTCATGCTAAGGAATGATATCTCGTTACTGAGGTTGCTCGATTTTTCCAGCCACAAACATTATCTTTTTCGACATTTAATACGAAGGTAATTTATCTGTGACTTTATTATGTTGATCTAGATTTTTTGATTTTTTATGGGTCACAGAGATGAACATGTAAGAGCTACCGATATTGCATGTTTTTTTTTTTTTTTTTGATATAACAACTTGAGACAATGGAACTTCACGAAAAATGAAGTCTCATTTAAAAAATCTTTTTTCTCCTTTGCAGACGCTGTGAACAACTTCGTTCCACTCGAAGACTTCTGAAGGTAGTATCAACGTACAAATTTTCTTGATGCCATCCAAGGTAGTTTCTCAAAATTTCATGTAGAATGTAAAAATTTGCGTCAACATTCATTCTTAAATTTCTGCTCAACCTTGTAATTTTGCCTGTTAAATTTTCCTTTTTGCATATATTGAGGATACTTGGTCATTCAGCTAACTGTTTGTTGATCATGATGATCTTGAGTATCTATTTCGCGCGTATTTTGAAATGAACGCAAAATAAAATGTTTGGATCCTAAATCGTTAATTTTTATCTTCCCTGAGATGAAGATTAGATAAAGCTCTCTGTGGTTATATGATAAACAAGAGGAAGTTTTATAAACTGCTTGTTCGAATTACAATATATTTGGATATAATTCAAAGGCCAACACTTTCAACAAATTGTTCCTTCTCCTGTTTTTTTCATCGTGTTTAATTTAGTCCCGCTAGTTTGTGTTTGTTGATTTCAATTTTTGTGATCGATCACTTTGTGGTGTAATGTTATTGATTTGGTTATGTCCTGTAGATATTCGGTTAGTATAGAGTGTAATGGGTAGAAAGGGAAATAAATGGAAATGTGGAAGTTTTTTCTGTGCATTTCATTAACCGGTAGCGATGTTCAGTAAATAAAAATCACTGTTGCTGAACTTCAGTATTAGTGGTCTATTGCCAGTGTCTTTCAATTCTAATATTGACCGTGCGATATTTTATCTAAGTGATTAATTAATTTGGTTTGTTGAAATTTAGCATGGATTAAGTTACGCGCAACATTCACTTAAGAATTTTTTGCTTCTACACTGTTATTCATCTTTTTGTCAAAGTGTTATATTAGTAAAACCTACAATGTTAAATTAATAATTGGACTTTAGCAGATTGTCGCACTAATATTTACTATTTTTTTTGAACTCGTATTGAATTTATTGTGCGATTCTTGGCACAATCTTTTAGTGCATTTTTCCACAAAAAATTGTTAAATTTATGTATTTAACCAGTAATTTTCTCATTTCTGTAAAAAAAAAACGGTGTCCGAATCCAACAAAAACAATAGGGTATATCTTTTTGCTTCTATAATAAAGTTTTGATGAATGGCAAATGGAAGGAGAACACAGGTAAAACTTTAGATAACTATACCTTCGACTATAACTATGGTCATAATAAAAGAGTAACAGATTTTCATACTACACCTATATTACTTTTGTGTATTTCTACTTTATTCTGTTCATTTCCAAAAATGCACAGAATATTTGGGCAAGGTAGCAAAGTTGCATTGCAATAAATGAAAAGCTATAAGACCATACAAAAAAAAAAAAAGCTTGCAAATGTAAATTTGAACAAAAGATGTCTTAAAATTTTCTGCAAACTTCAAAGAACATAAAGTGTTGTTTGCATAGTGCTAGCAAACATTAACAGATACAATTGCAGGAGGAGCAGAATTTTTGTTCATATTAGCTGGAGAAGTGTGGTTCAAGTAGCCTTCGCCTATTAATAAAATATTTCTGTATTACTGCAAAATTTATATTATCATACGGGAAAATGCTTATATTACTCCTTAGAACATGTTTTCTTCAATCTCTAACGCTTATATTTTGATAATATATTCCGAAATTTGTGATAATTTGGTTAAGTGATACTACAGTAGAATTATAGAGAATGTATCCATCGAGCAAGCATTAAGAGATTAAAGAGATCCGAATTCCATGATATATACAAGGAAACGTGCAGTTATTGTTATTTTGATTACCAAAATATTGTCAAAACAGCAATTCAACATTTAATTGCCATTTGCTTTTCAAAACAAATAAATTTGCATTCATTCATTTTGTTACTGATACTTTTTCAGTGCTGAATTATTGCTATTTATCCTAGTAAGTTGCATCAAGAAATTAGGCGATAATCAAATCTGTGTGTACAATGAATGCATTTCAGTGCAGTAAGATAATTCATCCTAGAATGTGTTTCAGTGCAACAATTTTCTTAACCTGATAATGTGCACATGAGAGTGAGTGTCTGTGTAATGACTGTATGTTGTATGTCTGAAATGGGAAAAAATAGTTGCGATAATAGCAAACGACAGTAGTTGATAGTGTGGCAATGCCGGCGGAAGAGATTATTGTTGGCAGGGATGGGACTGAAATCGATTGGGGCTTTTTGTTGCTTTAGAAAGGGTAGCTTTCAGTTGGTGACTAGAAACAGTGCATTTTTGCTAAAATGTATACTTTTCGGATAGTTCGGATGTTTGTGTATGTATGTGTATGTATGTGTGTATGTATATATCTATGTATGTGTATGTGTATGTGTATGTGTGTGTGTGTGTGTATGTATATGTATATACATGTGTCCGTATATGTATGTGTCTCATATGGTTGTCATCGATGCAAAGTGTGATGTGAGCCATTCTCAGTCATCATCGGTGTGTTGTTTCACAGACAAAGAGAAGTGATATTTTTACATGGGTTGTTGCTCGAGCAAACAACAACAATTGAGAAAGTTGAGGAGCAGTTGTTACTGGTAGGTAATAGCTACATGTGTCAAAAAAGGAACAAATAACCATGTAAGGGTACCATCTATTTGCTACCGGTAGCAGCTACAAGTGGGTGGTAGCTTTGATCATGTGAGGTATCATGTCTTTGCTACCGGTGGGTACGAGTGGGTGGTAACTTTGGTCCCCGATTCATAGCGGGAAGAGACAATGATGGGACATACAGCTTACATACTCATTCCCTTCCTCTTGTCACATACACCCGTAATTTTTAAAGATTGTCTGTCTATGTGTGTGTGTCTGTTTCCAAAAGCATTTTTCTCCTATTGTTTATTTGTGATTCGTATCACATATATTTTATACATATACCACGCATATCTGCAATATTGTTTGCATTATACAGATATATATATGTGTGTGTGTCTGTGTGTGTGTGTGTGTGTGTGTGTGTGTGTGTGTGTGTGTGTGTGTGTGTGTGTTGTGTCACTTTTGGCAACTCTGGTCTCTGCCTATAGTATTGAAGAGGTGACTTTTAGGGGACAGGGACAGCTTACAATTTACTTTCTGTCCTGTATTACAACATTTATTTCTGAGGATTGTAATACATTATGTTGTGAGATTTTTTTTTTTTCCTTTTGTATATTATCTGCATCATCTATTATATTATGTACATATATGTATGTATGTGTACGTGTGTGTGTGTGTGTGTGTGTGTATTTATGTGTCTGTGCGTATATTCTATGCTTTTCACGTAGACAGACAGTTGGCTCATTGTTTAATTCCATCGCTTCGATTACAGCTTTTCACTCATCAAAACTATTTCATTTGGTTAGCTGTCGCATATAATAGTTGTAAATGAATTATTTAATCGGACCATTTTGATGTGCATTTATTGATAGATTGATCTTTTATATCAATTCCATTTCTTAGAACTAAATTCATTCATTCTCTTTAGATAATTTCTTATAACAAAATTGTCTTAAGATCATTGTGGATTATGTTTTAGGTATAGATCGATCCGGGTTAGGTTCATAGAATTTTCATTCCTATCTTTTGGCACAATGAACATCATTGTTTAAATACTGCATTGCTTTATAGCCTCATATCCTTCCATTTTCATTCACGCATAACTTTAGTGAATAATATATTTTCTTATATTTCTGGTGATAGCTTTTATTTTCTCAAATGTCAAAATATCTGCAAATTCTCTTATGGGATTTCATCATATTTCGCCATTTTTAAGACGATACAACAACTCCTATATCCTTCATCTACAGTATTTTTTAAGTTAAGAAGTGCAGAATACTTTCTTGTAGCAAATAGTTTCTGTAATGAGTATACTGTTCTTTGATCTCCGGAAAGGCTAATAATCCTAGTTTAATCCGCCGTATTCTGATTAGTCTTTTTTTTTTAGATCACATTTGAAAATGTGATCTAAAATCATCACATATTTTTGATTTGCTTAAAATTTGGATTTATAAAAGACGATCATATAATAATTCATTAAAAAATCAGAATTTAGCGCCTTAAAAATTGGTTATATGTGAAAGGATGTGAGCAAAATGAAATGAGCCGTTGGGTGGACGATCATTTCAGAGGAAGCTGTAATGAAGGTAGCTTCTAATAAAACATTGTGATCTGTCCTCTGATAGCTTGCGATGACAAGCAATCATCATTTTTATGACTACCGACTTTTGTTAGCAAACATTTATATTTTCGCTTTTTGAATAAAATTTTGCAATATTTCTTGCAATTCTTTTAAATTTATGTTGGAAATAAAGGAAATAATACACATAGGAAAATGTGTCATCAAAATTCATGATCTATAATGTGCGTGCCAAAAGACCAAAGTAACAGTTCCGGGCAGAAGTATATTTGATTAAATGATTCATTAGTTCGGAGATTCCAATTCTGTGTACTATGATTTATTTTGACAGATTACTAATGAGATGCTTTTAAATGCTTTCATCCAATCGTTACATAAGCTATCGAAAATATTAGTCAAATTTGAGGATGAGTAATGAATAGCTAAAATGTTCATATCATGAAGTATTATTTCAGCATAATTTCATTGTGTCATTATTTTACATCTCAAAATCCATCACATACAGGAAACATTACTCATCTGAAGGAAATTTCCTACATTTTTTTTTTTTCCATTGGTTTTCTTTTTATTTTGAATTTAGTTCAAAAGTTCTCGATGCTAATCGGATTCAGGACTAAAATTTATTTTCTCAATCTAACAGTTAAGCTAGCTTATGCTTTGAAATAAAATCGATATTAACAAATTATTTGTTATGGGATTTCACCTTAGCCCATAGAATTGCTTGTATTTTTAGCAACTTTCTTCTATAAATAGCATTATCCGGGATATATAAGCATTACTCCATCCACTGTTTTTATAAATGTATTCCAAGGATAGATCACTTTTGTATGCAATATTATGTGAAGCGAATGTATGATTTGTTTGCAATGAGGCAAATGAAGTGCAACTGTACTGTTTGGGAACAGATCATTCATTCATCTACTGCTTTTTTATTTTTTGGAAAGAAAAATGAATTAAAATACATGGGTTAATTATCCAGGAATTAGATATGATATCCTGAATCATGAACTTCATATATCATATACATATAGTTTTGGCATGGTCCTGTGAGAAAAGTTTTTACGTGTGTTGATGACCATCACTAAGAATTGTCGAAATACAAAGGAGGATTGGAAGAGGAAAGATTGAGGTTTAAATGAGAAAAAATAATTTTCTCCGGTTATCTATCTGCTTCGTGTTGTTTGACGGCTTTTGGGATTGATCTATGGAAATTTATTAAAACATGAGGGAAGTGTGTATGTGTGGAGACAAATTCCTCGGGAAATTGAGAACTCTTAATAATTTGGCATTTCCTGAAGAAACTAAATTATGAACAAAGAGCAAGGCTGATTATATAAACAAATCAAGAGATAAAAAGGATACAATAATTTGAAAGAATTATCAAAATTTAGGCATTTCAGTTTTTATTCGTATAGTTATTTGTCGATCGATCCAAGATTAACAATGTTTTTTTTTCTTTTTTTTTTTTTTTTTGCTGTTGCAATTTATCATTCTAATATTTTGAAATTTATCATTCTAATATTTCATCGTAACACTAACTGTTTGTTTGGAGATTTTATTAAAGTAGTTTAGATATTGACATTATCAGATGACTGACTGGTAGTCATCTTGTGGAATTCCCTTAATTTTCATTTTTAGAGATCTGCTATGTTTGGAATGGAATAATTTCATTTTTTCCATTTAGGAATTCAATATGTTAAAGGGTCGATTTTGATGGTGCAAATGATGCAAGCAATTTGCTGAAGGAACTTTGCAAGATCTTTATTTTAGGAGATATGTGCAATTTACTTGTGAAAGTTTAAATTTATCTTAATTGATATCTGATGAAGAAGTAACTTACTAAATAATTTAACTAATAATGGGAAATAATTTCATTTTTAAATCGAAATTTCATTTTCCATTAAATTCATTCTTAGGATTTCTTGTAGAGAGTTTTTTCTTATTTAAAATTTATTTGAGGCACACGCGGTAATAGTTTTGTGTTTGTATCCAAAACACTTAGCTCTGTTTCGAAGCAATGCTGCTTTTTTTTTTTTTTAATTTTTTTGGGGAAAAAAAATGCTCTGCTCGTTGTTGCTGAAACCAAACGGGTACTCTAGCGACAACGTCTGTGCTTACACGGACGGGATGGGAAGAAGGTCGAAAGCAAAAGCCCATTTGGTAGGTTTTGCCTGCTCCCACCGCTTCCCCTCTTAGCTGCACCATCCATATACCCCATACCCTTGCCCTGCCTGCTTCATCTATCGAATTTTTCACCGAGTTCATATCAGTCAGTTCTTTCTCCTCTAAATGCAGGCCATTCCGATGTCCCTGTCTCCTTCCCGGTCGATCTTGCTTGCACACAATCACTCACCTTCAAAACACACATACATACACATACACATACACATACATACACACACATACACATGATTCGGTTAAATTTCGGGCACTTTCGTTTTCCTACTGGAAGAATGAATGCCTTACACCTTCTGCGTGTTGTTGGTAGCAACATCCGTTGCTGCTGGAAGAACACACATACGCCATGTCGTACACTCAGCTGACTTTCGACCCTTCTCAGCTGATGTTTGCATGGCATGTTATGCTGGACTCCCATACTTCTATCACAGCCTTACCCTCCCCATAACTTTTGTTCACTCCATTGCTGACAGCCTTGCCTTTATCTGTCTCTCAAACATTTCCTTACCATTTTCTTGCCCGTATGTTTGCTTCAAACAAAAAAAGTTGTGAAATTATCTTTATAATTCACATCCGTTACAATCAACCAAATTTCCTCTACATACAAAAACAATATTCTATCTATACAAGCGGTCAAAGGTCAACTAATTAGCATTATTTGGAGGGAGGGTGCAATGATGTGTAACAATTGATTATACCATAACATGAACAGAAAGTACCACCACTACCACCACCAAAATGATCTCTTTAAATAAATAAATAAAAAGTATAAGCAATTGCTGGAAATACAATGCACCTATAATTACAGATCAGTTCATAATAACTATATTATATATGACATACATCAAAATTGCGCATTTCACATTAAATATCCGCAATGGGTCAATTCATAATTTCATTGGGAATACTTAATAGTGCGTTGAATTCTGAAAAATTAATAAAGTTTGTTTGATAAGTAAACAAAAAATATGACATATATATTTGGTATATGTGCTATGTATTTAAATTATATAATAGATTACATACACACGTGCATATAAAAATAAAATACAAAACATATGTTGTAGTGAGATGCAATAAATAGTCATAACAAGCACAGAGCAGAAGAAAGTGATTAATGGTTGTATCAGTGTTTTATGTGAGCTGTGAAAAGGTACTGTTGATAGTTTAGAGTTTTGGGAGAGGGGGGGACGCTATGCCTGTTATTTAGGAAAAGTGAGCTTTTACAAAGTGGTGCTTTTAATAAATGCTTTCTTTTGCTTGCTTCTTAACCTCATTTTATCATTTTTCATTTATAAATGTAATGTTTAGATGAGAGATTTGCATGGCTCATTACATTTAATTTTAATTTAGTGAATAGTTTCATAGGAATTAGAAGTAATAATAATAATGTAATAATAACTTTTATTTTTAAATTAGTATTTGTTTAATTATTAGTTGCTTGAAGTTTTGACTTTCATAGGAAATTCATTGGGAATTTTAAATTTTGATTATTTAAAATTTTTACCCAATGGCGTAATACGGAAAAAGAGGATCACATTTCGGTCTTTGACCTTGTAGAGTCAATTTTTACACATTTCATTTTTTTTTTTTTGTGTGTACCAATATTTTTGGTGGGTCTGTGAAGACTGGGAGAGGTTTTTCGCTCATGAAATTGAAGTTACCATATATAAAACTGTACAGTTTTTCTTTTTTTTTTTTTTTTCCTTCAAAAAAACATGTATTACAGTTAGTGATTAGATAACTTGTAAACTAATAATTGCTCACGACATGATATTCTAACTTTTGCTCATATTTCATTTATAAGTAAAAAATGTTTTTCAGATACAGTATTTGAAAAAAAAAAAAAAAAAAAAAAAAAAAAAAAAAAAAAAAAAAAAAAA